>CAUYON010015162.1:0-59477 GCA_963573935.1 Arctocebus calabarensis
TACAACGTTGGAAAGTCCTCAGGTGATTGGTCTAGTTGAAGAGGTACCAATCAATTGTCCCAGCCAGTACTAACCTCAAATCAAAGAATTGAAAAGTTTCTGGCGACTAGACAGCAGAAGTCTGCTGGCAGCGTTAGTATAACTCACTCCAGGGTTCTGTGAGCTCAGGAGGGCCCCCCCAGCCAGTAAATTAGCCTGGGAAGGTTGATGCCTCCTTCCCCACCTTGCCCCTCTGTCGCACCCAGTCTCTGGTAACCCTGCAGGGCTGTGGTCCAGTTCCCTCCAATGAGCAGATGCTCTAGAGGTTTGTGCCTGCCTAGGTCACACGGGGCTCTGTGGCTCCTCAGGCAGTCCACCAGTTATGTAGATATCGGCAAGGGGGGAGGTGAGGCCTGACAACCTGGGTACTTGATAAGGGCTGGGGCAATTCACTCAGTTCCAGCCCTGTCCCTGATTTATGTAAAGTAGATGAAAAAGCTGATAGAACAGAATAAGTTCGCAGAATTTCTGCCCTGTGGAAGAGACGCTGGGCTGCTAATAGTCCTGACTCAGTCTGCGAGCTTCAGTCCTTTGTCTCAGCTGTCATCCCCTGAGGGCCAGGTATGGCCGAAATTTAGCAAAGCTTTGGTCCCCTTCGGCCAGCCACCTTTCGGCTTACTCTCCTCTCACCACTCCCGAGCTGGGAGAACAGCACAGACCAGGGACAGCCTGTGCCCTGTCCACACCCCTCGAGAAAGTGTCCAAGAATCTGGACTCCATGGGGTCAGACCTCCAGACCTCAGGGTGAGAGTGGAAGGGAGTGCCAGAAGTTCCAACTTGCAGGTAGAGAATATATACAGTTTTATACAGCTTTATGCCTGGCAGGAGAGTGCCACGGCACCCTAGTAGGGGAAGGAGGTCCGGTTTTTAGAGGGTCTATCCTGTGGGGTAGAGTGGGAGGACATCTGAACTCTGCTCGCTTGTTTGTATGGAGGTATGGCGTATACTGCAAGCTGTTCTCTTGGGGGAGGGGACTCCTGTCCGCTTGGTGATGTGCTCTGTACCTTTTATTTGTATCCTTGGGGTCGCAGGTCGCTCCAGCAGGGTTGATGTGCGTTCCTCAACCTTGTCTCTTGGCTCAGCTCCAAACTGTTGGCTTTCTCGCTAAATTTCTGTCCTTTAATTCTCCTTCTGGACGGGTGCGTCTGGAGAAAGCTGGCTACAGACCACCATCTTGGCTCCTCCCCCAGATTTCTTTTTAATTGTAAGATTGTTATAATTTTCCTTCATGATTTGCCAGTTTGCTTTTGTCTTGCTCAAGTACTGCATTCTTGCCTGGATGTCAAAAATATATTTTTCTATATTTCATTCTAGAGTTGTTCAAAGGTTTTCACCTTTAAAATCTTTAACAACATAGGAGTTATGCTGTGCATGGTATTAAGAGGAAGTCTGTGTTAGAAAGGTTATGCTAGCTCACTTCCCACATTATAGCTCTGTCATCGCCACACATGGCTTCAAGGTTGCCAAAGAAGTGGGAAAGTCATAGTTATTGTACACTGAGTCCTTTGTGGGTCAGGCCTGGAAGTGGGCACGTTAATTCTGTAATTCTGTCCACCTTCCATCAGACAGATCTCAGGCAGATGGTCATGTCCAAATACACCAGAACTTGAGGAAGATTGTTCTGCTGTGTGCTCGTGAAGATGAGCAAAGAGACTGAGTGAACAGCTAGCCTGTCTCTGCCACAAGTCTAATTATTATTATTAAGATGCGACTTTGCTCTGTCACTCCAGCTAGAGTGCAGTGGTATCTTCATAGCTCACTGCAAGCTCTAAATCCTGGACTTAAGTAATTCTCCTCCCTGCCCTCCCATGTAGCTGGGACTACAGGCACTGACCACCAGGCTTATTTTTTCTATTTTTAGTAGAGATGTATGTAGTCTCACTTTCGTTATGGCTGATCTTGAACTCTTGACCTCTAGTGACCTTTCCACATCTGCCTCCCAAAGTGCAAGGATTATAATCATGAGCCACTGTGCCTGGCCCTCTTTTTGTTTTATAAAGTAAAATGTCTCATTTGAATTTTATCTATCATACATCAAGTTTTCATACATATGTTGGTTTAATTTTTGACTCTATTTTGCTTTTATTATTATAACCTTACAATTAATTTTTATAACAGGGAAGGTAATTCTCAGCTCACTTTTATTCAAAGTATACACTTAGTATTCCTAGAGAATTAGAAAAACATAAATTTTAAAGCAAATGCAAAGATAACACATAATACACTTGCCTTAATAGTTTGAGTCTTTTTCTCTTTGAACTTTTATGTGATCTGTGCACAATTTGCTTTTACACATCTGAGCTCAGATAAGAAGTGTTTTTGCTTCAAAATGAACTTCATTTCATGGCCAACAACTATATTGCTGTTTGTTCAATTTCAAAAGGTATAAAAGTTGCCTCTGGTAGTGCTTTATCATTACATTTAAATGTAGACAGAAAGTCTGGAAACCCTCGGAAAGCAGTATTTTAAAGAAAGTTTAGGGGTTTCTGCTTTTTAAGCCCCTTAATAATAAGCAGAATACATACCAAGGGAAAATCAAATGATTATGCCATGTCTTTGAATAGATATCATTACGATGCAATCATAGGTATTCATAAGCTTAAATCATTTAAATACAAGAGTGCTTTCTAAGTTGGTTGTTTTTAATGTAAGAAGATATAAGGCAAAACAATTTTCCTAAGAAAAGATTTTTTGTTACAAATGTTCTAAGGTGTAGAAAGGAGAGAAACCCAAAGATTCTGAGCATACAGAGAGGATGGGACTCAATGTTTTGAGAGCATAGCGGGATGAAAACGATGGGAAAGGGGGTGATGCAAGGAGCCGTGGGAAAGCCACACAGCCCATATCTCTCATACTTTCTCCTCTTATGTTCCTACTGACTACAGCAGACATAAAACAGACCAAATGCTTCCTTATTGGATTCATGTTTCTTAACTCTCTCCCCATCATGACCCCACTAAGCTTTTCACAATCCCAAGCATCCAGATTACCTGGTTTCCTGCCCTGGGTACAGCTCCCTGTGCTCTTTCATAGGCCCATGGGTCCTGCACTTAGGATTTTTGTTAGTTCACTGGATAGACTAAGCCACCAAAATGCATTGGATGTGCTAACTAGTTAACGTCCAAGGCAGCATAGCTGCCTCATAACTTGGCTCATGTTTGATAAGCCAACCACTGCTAGATGTTGAGGATAGGACCTTCCAGCCCTCCAGCTGTTCACAATTAGTTACATGTTACAAATGCACATTTTTCAC
Organism: Arctocebus calabarensis; assembly: GCA_963573935.1. Lineage (NCBI taxonomy): Eukaryota > Metazoa > Chordata > Mammalia > Primates > Lorisidae > Arctocebus > Arctocebus calabarensis. Next base: position 3,293 of record CAUYON010015162.1, read on the forward strand.
AATTCACAGGCTATTCATGAAATACCTGCTATATGACAAGAGTTCACTAAGTGCTAGGGCTTCGATTTGAAATGTTCAGATTTGAATACATTAGAGTTGTTTCTTTCTCTGATGGAGCCTATGACTTGGTGAGAAAGAGAAAAATCAATGCACACACACATTCACATGTTCACTGCTAAGATTGTTATGGAGGAGAACAAGGTAACACAGATGAGGTCACCGGCAGTCAGAGGAAACTTTCTTAGCAAAGGGTCATGTGTGAACAAGAGGGAACAGTCTCAGGTAGAGGATGTGGCTGGTGCAAAGCCTTTGGGGGATGAAGAAGCATAGAACACTGGAGGCAGCTGGAAGAGCATGAGAGGTTCAGGGGTGCAGGCTGAGAGGAGGCTGATCCCCAGCAAGTCTGCAAGTGCAAAGAGAACTGTGTGATGTTAGACTTTGGGATTTCTTTTTCTTTAGAGCTGCCGTAATGAGAACAGCCAAGACGGCAGACTTGTGTAAATCATGGTAGTTGCATGGTGGGAATGGGTGGCAGCTTTGCTTTAGGAATGGAGCGGAGCTTCTTCCATGACTTGGCAATTATGAATTGAGCTGCAATGCACAATTTGGTGCAAATATCTTTATTGCCAAATGATAGTACTACTGTGAAACCAATTTATAATCACCCACAGATGCATATGAAAAATGAAACACAACTATAGCCTAGGATGAAGTACGGAAGGGGATTGAGAGTGGAAGGGAGCACGTGGGTTGATAGAGGGAGGATTAGTGGGGGGACCACACCTATGGAGCATTTTGCAAGTACAAGTTGGATCTATCAGGCATAGAAAACAAATGCCTTAATGCTGTAATTGGGTAAATGAGGTGAAGGCTGTGTTTATTAGTAAGATGTAAGCACTTCAATTTGTTCGAATAATCAACACATTGAATCCCCCCTCCACAAGAAGGAATGGACCCGAGGATTAGGAAGAGTGGATGGGGCTAGTGGACGAGCTAGTTGGGAGACTGAATTGGATGTGGGGAGACATCAGGGATGATGCTGGAAGAAAGGGATCTGTCCAACAGTGGAGCAGGATTGAAAGAAAGATCAGAAAGTCAAAGCTTTAGAAATGAGAGAGACCCAATAAAAGAATAATGACCTTCTTGTTAAAGTTGGGAAATAGAAAACAATTCTCTTTTCATTTAGATTTTGTGTAGCAGGAAATGGTTGCCTAGACTGTAAGGGAATATCAAGCAACCTCCAACCAATTCTGATACTTTCAACAACAAAATTCTATTCTCTGCTGCCATTTCTATTTTGGGATCTAATTAATTACAAACATAGATACTAGATTGAACTTACATGTCAGCAGTTTATAAAATAAAATATGACAGGCAGAGTAGGACATTGCAATTAAAGTCTACCTCTTGAAGCACTTTGTGGATGAAAGTCAGTGATTTTTGTCCAAGGAGCATTTGAAAATCATCCTGAAGCAAGTCATTTAGAACTTTCCATTTTAAAGAACACTGAGATAAAGATACATTCAGAACATTCATTTATATGATTAAAAAATACAAACAAATGTTTTAATAGTGATATAAGTATGTACAGAATTGGTAAAATAATACATGTAAGCCTGCATAAATGCAAAATTGAGGTCAGTCATACCCAAGGGGAGCAAGGCAATGTAATGGGATAGGTAGTGGGGGTGGTTGATTTCAGATACAGAGTTGTTTTTTTTCTACTATTATTTATAGTAAAAATATCTCAAACATATGGATCAAAATGTGCCAAGAGGGCGTAGTAGCAGGTCTGTGCAAAAATGTATTAAAAGGATGTAAGTCCTAAAACTCTTATTTTTGGAATATGATAGTATTAGAACATATTAATATACTCAGAAATTGCTAAAGCTACATCAATATTTATGACTCAGATATATTTCAGAAATAGTCAGGGTAAGTAGACAACCAATGAGCAAAGATAAAATGATTTAGACAATATTTACAAAAATGGAGGAAAAAAATCTCAATAAATTCTCAACATTTTCAGTCATGTAGACCAAATTCCTAAGCCATAGTGTTACAGAATGAGAAATAGGGAATGGGAAGATTTCTAACAAGGCCCCCAACCCAATCCAGTTTGGAGCAGACTCTGAGAGAGGAGCAGTGGGCATCCTGTGTCCCGTAACGTAAAGGCTCCCCAGGTAATTCCACACTGCATTCCGAGCTGAGAGTGACTGACTGCCTTTTCTCACTGTGTTTTCCACATACATTTTTACTATTATGTTTGTGACAGAGATCCATGACATCTGATGCTGGGGTTTGTTAGACATAATTTGTGTCTTGGATTGTTTGTTGGTTTTGTGAACACTATTTTAAAGAAATCTTTTTTTTTTTAATTTTTATTAAATTAAAACTGTGTACATTAGTGCAGTCATGGGGCACAATGTGCTGACTTCATATACAATCTGAAATGTTTTCATCAAACTGTTGAACATAGCCTTCATGGCATTTTCTTAACCACTATATGAAGACATTTGTATTCTGCATTTAGTAGGTTTCACCTGTACCCTTCTAAGATGCACCGTAGGTGTGGCCCCACCAATTACCCTCCCTTCAACCATCCTCCCCCCCTCCTCTCCCCTCCCTTGCCCTTTTCCCTGTATTCTTGTGAGATAATTGGGTTTTAGCTTTCATATGAAAGCTATAAATTAGCTTCATATTAGGGCTGAGTACATTGGAAAAATACTTTTTCCTCCATTCTTGAGATATTTTGCTAGGAAGAATGTGTTCCAGCTCCATCCATGTAGACATGAAAGAGGTAAAGTCTCCGTATTTCTTTAAGGATGCATAGTATTCCATGGTATACATGTACCACAATTTAATAATCCATTCGTGGGTCAATGGGCACTTGGGCTTCTTCCATGACTTAGCAATTATGAATTGGGCTGCAATATTCCAGAAATCTTAAGGTGTACATTATCACCATTGAAGTTCAAGACGTACTATTTTTCATTGCCAGATGCTGGGTAAATGCACATGTCACAAACTACAAATACTAAAATTCCTTTTAACGCTTTCAGATAAATACAGTTTTTATACAACAAAAGCTTACTTCTTTGGGAATAAACATTTATTTTGACAATTATGAATGAAAATCATTATAAAAAGATTTAAAAGAATGTCAGTTCTTATGTTTCATTAAGTTTATATATTGATGCAGTTGAAAAGTCAGTAGTGTTCAATCTTATAACAAAAAATCCAGTAATAACTTGCATTATTCTTTTCTCATCCCCACCTGGATAATAGATTTCAATTATATTTACTCTGTCAGTAATTTGGTCTTTACTTCCAAGTACTATACTTTATTGCTTTAAAAATATAGACATTACTTATTGGTCTTCTTCTATAAAAAGGATTTAACTCTTTTATGTATCTTCCTCAACATTTTTCTCTTCTACTGCTTTTAATATGCCTGTTATACATTTTTTGAAGTAATACCTAGTATTTTATAATGTTCATGGTTTAAGTAGTGGATACATGCCATTTATATTTTTACTACAGTAAAGATTTGCCACAATTTTGTATAGTTTCCTATGTGCTCATTATTAAAAAAAATAAATAAAACCGAGGGCAATGGTTTAGATATTTCGAGGTCAATCACCAATAATCATTTAAGCAAAACTTAGACCATCCTGATATTTTGGAAGCCCTAACCCTAAAGTGAAAATGCAAAGATAACTTTTTTGTTTTTGTCAGCATGATTACATGGGATTAAACCAATTATTTATAGACAAATCAGCTTAAACAACTCTATTTGCCTTAAAATACATGACAGCAATCATGAGAAAGGTGAATATACTCCCCATTTTGTGCTCCATAAACTGTGCTGTAACTGCTGTTAATTGAGACTTCCTGCCATTTCTCAGTTTTAAGGTCTCCTAGTTTGCAAACGGTTGTTTTAAATGCACAATAAACTCTTAAAATTCTAACTTGATCTAATTGCAGTTTTAACACCATAATATTATTTGGAATGCTTTAACAGATCTGTTAAAGTCCATTAAGAATATTTTCCAAGTACTGAACTGTACCACATGTTCTATTCTTTCCCTCAGGAAGATCTCTGTCCCAGAGAGTTTTCTGGTCCAGGTTGGGGCAGTTGCTCTGAGAATGGTCACAACTCCCTCCTATGTAGGATGCATGCTTGCTCATGTTTCCTTGGTCGTTTTTCTTGCTTTAATACCTCATTTTTCTGAAGTAAATGCTTTAGTAACTTTTTAGGAAAGGGCACAAGGGAAGTAAAATGTTGTGTGTTAAAACTATATTTAACATTTTTAAAAATATGCCTTTACTCTTAATGAAAAGTGTGGTTGAAAATAGCATTTAAATAATTCAGGCCATATCCTCATTCATGCTTCTTTTGCTGTTGTTAAGAATTGAGGTGTCCTCCACACCCTACATTTTGGTGGTCCTGTATTTTCTCTATGGAATCTTTCAATATGCTTATTTTTCATTCCTGCATTATACAACTTCACAATGATGTGTCTTTTTTTTTTTTTTTTGAGTGTTATTCCTAGATGCTGACACTGAGGAATTTCAATTTGGAAAGTCATATCATGCAGTTTAGGAAATATTTTTTGTGTATAATTTGTAGGCAATTTCATAACCTCCATGTTATTCTCTTTTATTTCCATTTGTTGTTTGTTTTGTTTTATTGGTTGGATTTATTTTTTAGTTTTCTTCCACTACTTCTATTTTCTTTTGTGTCTGATGTGACAATTCATTGAATCTGCAGTTGAAATACTGTATTTTTTCAGTTATAGAATGTATATTGATTTTTGGTTTCATAAATTAAAATTTCATCAAAATCTTCATCTTCTGCACTGCTTGTGGGAATGCAAACTAATAAGTTCCTTTTAGAAAGATGTTTGGAGATCACTTAGGGATCTAAAAATAGACCTGCCATTTGATCTTGCAATTCCTCTACTAGGTATATATCTAGAAGACCAAAAATCACTTCATAACAAAGATATTTGCACCAGAATGTTTATTGCTACCAAGTTCATAATTGCTAAGTCATGGAAGAAGCCCAAGTGCCCATCAACCCACGAATGGATTAATAAATTGTGGTGTATGTACACCATGGAATAGTATGCAGCCTTAAATATAAGATGGAGACTTTACCTCTTTCATGTTTACATGGATGGAACTGGAACAGATTCTTCTTGGTAAAGTATCTCAAGAATGGAAAAAGAAGTATCCAATGTACTCAGCCCTACCATATGAAACCAATTTATAGCTGTCATATGAAAGCTATAACCCAACTATAGCCCAAGAAGAAGGGGAAAGAGGAGAGGGAGGGGGTGAGGAGGATAGGTGGAAGGAGGGTAATTAGCGGAATCACACCTATGGTACATTTTACAAGGGTACATGTTAAATTTACTAAGTATAGAATATAAATGTCTTAACACAATAAGTAAGAAAATGCAGTGAAGGCTATGTTAACCAGTTTGATGAAAATATTTCAAAGTATATATAAAACCAGCACATTGTTTCCTGTGATAGCACTAATGTCCACAGCTATGATTTAATAAAAAAAAAGAAACTACGGGTTAGGTTGAAAAGAACTGACATCTTGACAATATTGAGTCTTTCCATTCATAAAGGTGTAATATCTCTCCAATTAGTTATTTCATATCATTCATCAGATCCTTACGTATACATTGTTAATACATACCTAAAGATTTTTGTGCTAATATATATAGTAGAGTGTTTTTCATTTTAAATTATACTTGGTCATTGATGAATATGGAAAAGTGATTGATTGATGAATATGGAAAAGTGATTGATTTTTGTGTATTAACCTTGTATCCTGCAGCCTTACTTAGTTCCCAGAGATTTTTTTTGTTGATTTTTTTTCAGATTTGTATGCCTAAATAATCATGTCATCTGTGAATAAAGACAGTTTTGCTTCTTCCTTCTCAGTTTGCATATCTTTTCACTTACTTTCTTTTCATATCACACTAGCTAAGACTTCTGAGGTGATGCTGAACAGAACAGTGAGAAGAAACATCTTTACCTTTTTCCTGAATGTACAGGACACTTCAATTTCTTATCATTAAATGTGATATTAGCTACAGGTTGTTTGTAGAAGTTCCAGGTTGGGGGAACTGCCCCCTATTCCTAGTTTTCTAAGAGCTTTCATCATGAGTAGACGTGATTTTTCTTCATTAGCCTGTTGATATGATGGGTTATATTAATTGATTTTTGAATGTTGAACCAGCCTTGCATGGATAAATTCCACTTGGACTTTTTGTATAATCCTTTATATGCATTGCTTGATTCTATCTGCTCATATTTTCATGTGAATTTTTGCATATGTTTATGGTCTTCAGTTTTCTTTTCTGGTAATGTCTTTGCCTAGTTTGGATATCCCCTAAAACATGAAGAAATGATGAGTGCCTGAGGAAAATGATTCTCCAATTACCCTAATCTGATTACTTGATGTTGTATGCCTGTATCAAAACATCATATGTACCCTATAAATATGTACAACTACAAATATTATGTAGCCATAATAACTAAAAATTTTAAAATTTTAAAGAAGAAAACTGGGAAAAGACAAAAATAGGTATTTCATAAACAAGCAATATTCCATTGTCAATGAACATATGAAACAGATTCTAAGCTCCATTTCTAATTAAGGAAATGCTAAAAGAACCACATTCACATATAAAAATACCCCCACAAAGATCATCAAAAATGTTTACAAGTCAAAAAATAGTAAATAAGAAGAAATGAGCTAACAAGTCAGAAAAAGAGATGGAGATGTTAGTCCAGACAATCATTATCCTCTAGGGGGTTAAAGAGAGGAGTGAGTAGTAACTGTAATGGGGCATGTGGACTTCTGCAAATAACATTCTATTTCATGACCTACTTGCTGGTTACACAGCTGTAAGGCAGTTATTCACTTTGTAAAAATTTATAAGTAGTAAAAATATGATCTGTGCATTCTTCTATATATATGTTATAGAATAAAATGTTGGAAATTTTTAAGTAATCAATAGAATAGAAAAAAATAGAAATTTTTAAAACCCAGGTATGGGAATTATTTTTCAAGTTTATAAATCTAAGTAAAAATATGAAGAGCAGAGTTTTTAAACTTGGGTAAAAGTAAACATAAAAAATATGGCATTGATAATTGTAAGGTAGTAAACACATGCAGATTGGGGGGATCCATTTTATATAATTTATAAAAGATTTATTTAAAACAACATGACAAAAAAGATTTTAAGTAAATGGATATATTTGAAAATGATAAGATAGCATGAGTGGCAGTTATTGCCAAAAAAAAGAGAATTCAAGAAGAAAACATGTAAAAATGTAAGAACAATTGTATATTGGAAGATAAGAACAATCTACTAAAATAATAATAATTGTTTAATTGTAAGAACCAACTTTTTAAGACTCAAGATTACCCAATAAATAGCATCTCTCCTCTCCATCCATGTCCTGAATCAATTAAAAAATTAAAAATGAGTAAGACTAATCAAAACTAAATTATCAAGGCTGATATTGGAGACAGTTGCTTTTTTTCATGGGCATCTAGGCTATATAAGAGTGAATGTCAATAATGGGATTGTAAGTATACCCTGCAAGGTCAGTTCTTTGTTCCTGAGCTCATCATCTATCACTATCTCTATAGAAAGGACAGTTACTAAAAGTAAAGAGAAAGAGACAGAATTGTGCGTGTCTAGTTCTTTGTCTCTAAATCACCCATTACTGAAGTTACACCCCAAGAGAGGAATGAGTGAGAAGGATAGAGGAAAGTTGGTGGTGATATGCTGATGACTGTGCCTCCATTTGGAAGATGCTCTTAACTATCACAAACATTCACAACCCCTTTATTTAACAATATTAAATAATTATTTTAAAACCTCCTTACTCTGAACTGGATAGAAGGATGTCCAAAGACTTCCCTGTAAAATGATCAAGCCACAGAACTGGTTGTGATCAATGGAAGAAATAGAGAAGTGATGTGTGCCACATATAAGTTAAGCTTCTCAATACTTATTTGCTCCACTGGCTGGGAGAAGGTGAAAACTTAAACCATTCGTACTCCAGAGATAAGAAGCTTTCTTCAGCTTTGCCACATGTGTAAATCATTGCATTTTTAGATTTCCTATTTATTTCTTTTATGTTACTTAGCCTGTAAGTAATGCAAAACAGGTACCTGAAAGTCGAATGATGCCAACATGTAAACCTAAGCGTAGATTAGCTACTAGTTGAAAGGTAGAGAGGACAAAAATATTGCGTGGGAGGAAGTTGATGATATTTATTGTGCTATGATAAATTTTTATCTTGAGTAGATTAGGGGACAAACTACATGCCCACAGATTATTATAATTTTAGTGTAATTTGTTGTTGTGTGTGTTGGGATTTCCTTATTGATTTCAAAACATTCCTTCAGGTTCATTGTAAGAAGTGGCTCTGAAAAAGCAGGCACAGTTAGAGAAAAGATTTTGGCCTTCCGTTGGGACCTCAAATTAAGAATATTTTGGTAGGAAACCATCATCAGAGCTGGAAATCAACAGAAGTTCTTCCTGTCAAGATTTCATTAGGGCTATGGCTCAGTGATGCCAGGCTTCCTGTACTTTCCCCTTCCATATAGGAACTATTTCAACTAGTTCCAACTCATCATTGTATATTGGGTTTTGGGAAGGATACAAGTAAGACATTAATCAGGTCACACTGTTAGGTAGGGATAAGGAGCAAGAGGAACAGCTCTTTGGCATGGGGGTGTCCACTGAGAAGCAGATGACACAACTTTATCTACTGGGACCCTGCTTTGTCTACTAGAAGGAAGAAATTGACCAGAAGGGGGCTCCCAAGGCCAAACAGATGACATGTCAAGAGGGTCCTCAAGAACTGACCACATATTTGATCTCTGACAAAGGGTCTCCAAGGACTGACAAATCAGAAAGAGGTAGAAAAACCATAAAGTGGAGGTACTGCCAAAGCCTCACTAGGGGGTGTTTGGAGCATGTGCACAGTTGAGGTAACTGCATCCATAAATAACATGATCTCATTAACACAGTAAAAATCATACCCAACACCATGACAGTTTACAAATACCATGGCAACCCTGCAAAATTGCTTTACAAGGTCAGAAGAAGGGTGGGTTTCCAATTCCACACATTCTCCACCCCTTCCCAAGAAAAAACATGAATATTCCACCACCACCACCCCCACTTAACATAAATTAGGGAATCAGCATTAAAGGAGAAATCTTACTAAACTCAGGGTCCCCTCCACTTGCAGGGGCTGACCCATTCCTTCTCTGGAATGTACTATTCTTCTAATAAACTTTGCCATTTTGTCTGCTGTACCTGCCTGCTCTGCTCATTACTGCATCCACTTGGTAGCAGTAGCCATTCTTCCATATTGGGAACAAAGTACCTGGGACACAGGGACCTGACATTGGTCCCCACACCTAACAACATGAGATCAAACAAGTAAGTTTGCAAACTTATCCTAGAAAAAGTACTATATACCTCATTGCGGTCACCAGATGGCCAAGCTGCATACTTTGAAGGTTACCACAGTGATATTGAGCAATGAGGTATGTAGCACTTTTGCTAGGATGAGTTTACCAACTTCATTGTCAGACCTCGTCAATCACTGAGCAACAGGGAGGAAGGGTTGGGAGTTTGGGTTGCCTCTCTTCTCAGGGAGGAGTTGAGTGTGTTCCAGTAGTAGAAGAGGGATATGATAGACATGGAGGAACCAAGCAGACCCCACTCTGGCAGCTAATACTAGTTGTCCACCAATGTTCATTCCTTCCTTCTTTGATTATAGAACTCCTGAATTCTAGCTGTTCATATAGACCAAACTAAAGATTAATATCAGAATCTATAGAGATTCTTTAAAAGTCATAAACATCGAGAAGGACAACTCCATAGGGGAGAAATGGCAGTATTTTAGTTAAAGATAGCAAGTTGAAATCATGAATCACTGTTAAATTACCCTCCCTCTTTCCACCTTATCCCCCACAAGGTTAAACAAGAGTGAAAGGATAAAAAGGACAGAGGCAAAAGTGCGGCTCACAAAGGCAGCAGGATTAGGAGAAGAGAGCTGAAAAGCCATAGGCAGCGGTCACTGATACAGTGACCCTGAGCCTGCTGAGTCTGAATGAGCAGGAGGAGGCGGCAAAGCAACCGCTGTTCATGCTGCAAATCCCAAAAGGCTTAGCAGTGTCAGGGCAGTGGGGGGGGGGAGGGCAGCTGAAGGTGGGCCCAGGGACCTAGGAGCACTAAACTGAGGAAGCCACGGTCAGACCCGCTCACCCTGCAGCCAAGCCATGCCCAGCCATCGCCCTGGCTTCTCTCTCCTCCCTCCTTTTCATCTCCCATCAGGGTCTCCACTGAAGACTAAAAGGTTATTCTCTGGAGAGGGCAAAGCAGGCTTCAAGACCAGGAAATTCCCTGCAGAGTTGAGGGCAAAGGAATTGTGCTAAAAGCAGGAGCTTGTGTGTGAGCAGGCATTGCGAGTGCTGAGGATGGCTGACTGATTTAATATACAAATCTTGGTAACAACACTACTATGCACTCTGATTATTTTTATTTGCGTCTACTCAGTGAATAGATATGTGTGCTTAAATATGATTGCTTTAGAACCCAAATGAGGTTTTCTGTTTTGTTCCTTTCACTTCTAAACTTCTAAATCGAAGCTTCAGGAGCCTCAAAGCTCCTGGTTCTGTCCTCTTTCTCCTATAATCTGATCTGTATAGAAGCCATGGGAAGGACACCAAGGGGTATGACACCCTTTTCATATTGCTATGTTGGAGATGAGTAGTTTTAAGGGCTTCTCTTGCCCATATTCTTATCATAATCACTCTCACTCCACACATCAGGGAGGCCATGTGTGGATGTGTATCTGGGCAGGAATGTTTATTCCAATCCTGCATTCAGGATCTGAGAAGATCACTGCAGGCTAGGTCTGTGGGCCCACTGGACCCTGCAAGATGAAATAGAGCTTGTAAAATTTTTAACATCAAAGTGACATTTGTCACTTCTGCTCAGAGCCCATTGACCAGCACTAATCATTTGCTTGTGCATAACCATAAGGGGGCTGGAAAATGTGCCCAGGAAGACATGGATATCTGTGAAGCAGTAAATTCTCTACCACAACTCTCTTGTTTGCAGAAAAAGAATAAACTAGTTTCAGTTTCATTCTTCTAAAGAAAACTATTGTTTTTATTTTGTTTGCCAAGATATTTTATGGGGTTTTAAAAAAATCTTTGTTGTTAAAATGTTTCCCAAAGTGAATATAGACATAGATCGATTTTCACTGATTTTTTCTGGGAACATATCCTTCTGCCATAAGTCTTTATTTCCTACCCAAGTGTTTTCTGAAAGTTGCTAACTCTAGATGATGGAGTCAGTGTTATGAGTAATAAGGAAGGTGGGAAAAACTAAGGGATAGCAATAGAAAGTATTTGAAAGCTATACAAATCAAAACAGCAGAGAAGAGAAAGAATAATACATTCTTTTGGTGGCTCAGATGTTGCATTCCTGAGTCCATGAACAAAATGGGAAAGTTACAGATTGTCTTTCTGCTTTTTACAGTGCTAAAGTAAAATCTTAAGTATGCTATGATGTCAACCCAAACTGGGTCTTCTTAACTTTGGTTCATCTACCTTACATAAAAGGAAGAATTTTTATAGTTTCCAATTACATGTTGCTTATTATTTGGGCTTTTCAGTTTTGTTATGAGTTTCAACTTTTCTATGTTATTTATAGCTTAGTGAAAGGCTGGAAGAGACTGCATTCATTTTAATCCAGAGCACAGTAGACTATTTTAACATGTTATTAACACATGGTATCTATCATTAGTGATAGGGGAAGTGATAGGGAAGGAATATTGGCCCTCCAAATGTTTCCATGTCCTAATCTCCAGAACGTGTTAGGTCACATGAAAAAGAGTAATGAAGGCTTTGATTGCAATTAAGTTTGCTAATCATTTCATTTACCTTGAGATTGAGAGATTACCAGAATTATCCAAATGAACTCTATGCAATCAGAGTGGTCTTTATAAGTAGAAGGAGAGGCAGAAGATTAAAGTCAGACAGAGGAAGAGGCCAAAAGCCAAGGAATATAGGCAGCCCCTGGAAGCTGGAAAAGGTAAGAAAATGGATTCCACTCTAAAGGTGCAGAAACACGGCCCTGTATGCCTTGATGCAGCCCAGTGTGACCCATTTATTATGACTGCCAGAATTAGTAAGATAATAAATGTGTATCATTTTAAGCTTCTAAGTTTGTGACAATTTAGGATAGCAGCCATAGGAACCTAATACCTGTAAATTTACCAAGGCATAATCTTACATTTTAAATACAAGATGGAGATACTCTCTTTTGACTACTAATTCTTTTCTTTTTTTTTTTTTTTCCTTCTCTTTTGAGACAAAGTCTCACTTTGGCACCCTAGGTAAAGGGCTGTGGCATCATAACTCACAGCAACTTGAAACTCTTGGGCTCAAATGATTCTCTGCTCTCAGCCTCCTGAGTAGCTGGGAATACTGGCACCTCCCCAATGCCCAGCTATTTTTTTTTTTTTTTTTGTAGAGACAGTCTCACTTTGTTGCCCTCAGTAGAGTGCTGTGGTGTCACACAGCTTACAGCAACCTCCAACTCCTGGGTTTAGGTGATTCTCTTGCCTCAGCCTCTCGAGAAGCTGGGACTACAGGCGCCCACCATAACGCCGGGCTATTTTTTTGTTTTGTTTTGCAGTTCAGCTAGGGCCAGTTTTGAACTCACCACCCTTGGTATATGGGGCCGGCACCCTACTCGCTGAGCCACTGGCGCCGCTGATGTCTAGCTACTTTTAAAGACAGGGTCTCACTCTGGCTCAGGATGGTCTCAATCTCATGAGCTCAGGCAATCCACCCACATTGGCCTCCCAGAGTGCTAAGATTACAGGCATGAGCCACCATGCCTGGCTTAAGTAATAATTCTTAAAGAAAGATAAAATGGGAATTAGCCTTTCCTTCTCCTATTTTTCTGTCATCCTCTTCCAGTCATTATAAACAGAGTAGAGTGTCAGATTCCTTTGAATTTTCTTCTTTATTACCCTACTAGATTTTTATTACTAAGGTGCCTGAACTTTGATCACAGCTATGGCCGACCCTATTCATCTGCTGGATTTTAAATATCCAAATTGAATTTACTCAAGCTGCTGAGCAATTATAATTCTGAATAGCAGCCCACTTTCATTCACAATTATGTATTTAAAATAGCTAAGTATGTATTTCCTACTCTAATTTTTAAAAGTTGGGAAGGAATAACAATAGTTAAAGCTTTCACGTAGTGACTTGTTATGAGTCATTTGCACCCAAGGAGCTAACATAAAATGGTACTACAGGAGTCAGTGGCAATCAGTTAAACTGAGATTTCAACTAGGCATCCTTTGTCCAGTTTTCGCCCTTAACTACTACACCTGATGGGCTGATGTCTAGAATGATATGTGGGTAACAATATCAGATTTTTTAATGAAAAATCCATAGCCAGCTAAACCCAGGGCAGACCCTCAGTTCCTTTTGTAATCACTGGCCCCACATCTCCGAGATGGTGAGAGTGTACCAGCACCCCAGGACATGAGATTCTGGGCACTCAAGGTATCTTGCTATGTGGCAGTGGCAGTGTATTTAATGCAAATCTCCCAGCCAATGTCCTCTGTAATATGTAGACTGTTCCAAACCCTCCTTAGAAATGCTGGCTTCACTTGTATATCCTCACCTGTGTATTTCTTAATCCAGCCCTAAATCCCATAAGTCATGGAAAGTCACCAACATACATGCAAAGGAAAAAAGAGAAATAAGGGAATGAAAAGGAAATAAGTGTCTGTATTTAAAGACATCTAGAGGATTTCTTTCCTTATTGCAAAGTAAAGTACATGTATGAGAGCAGTCTCCGACCTGCTTGTTTTGTCTTGTGATCTTCCCTGTCTATATCTTGCCTATTTTCACAGTTGAGCAATTCACAGACAATAAAATGAGCCTAGAGACAGAACATATCATAAGCTAAAGAAGAATGAATCATAAAAACGTGTACATTTGTACAATTGTCAGACTCCAGAGCTGTCCACTGGTTCCTCAAGGAGCAACATGAACATTTCTTATGGATAATAAGGGACAGAATTTCTCTTTATTTATCTTCTTGCTATGTCTACACATTAATTGATAGTCAAATGTGTGTTCATCTAGCAAGAATATATCTAGTAGAAATACGTACTTAGGTCTGATGCATATCTTTTACATTTCTCTGATGATTAACCCTTTTTGGAAGAGTAATATAGAGGGTGGGACCTGTGGCTCAAAGGACTAAGGCCCTGGCCTCATATATCAAAGGTGGTAAGTTCAAAACCCAGCTCTGGCCAAAAATTGCAACAACAACAACAACAAAAAAGATTAATATAGAAAATATGATTGAGCTACTCAGTAATTATATCTTTAATTTGAAAGAAAAAAGAAAATTAAGTTTTCAGCACAAGTGCAACATTCTTTAATTTTCTACCATTATTCACTATGCCCTCCCTTAAACAGATAGTCCTAAATGGGAAGCATGATAGCAAATCATTCATAATAAACATTTATCAATAAAACGTTAATATAAACAAAATTTTTCTTCAAGGAAAATGGCCCCCTTTGCATAAAAGAATACTAGGATAGATGATAGAATAAGAGCCTTCACAGAAAAGAATGATATTTACAAAGCATAAGAGAAGTTCTATTTTCTAATAAAACCTTTGTGATGTAATAGATAGAACTAGAAGGAAGAAGAAGAACTTAGTAGAGAACTACAGACTATATAAATAATGCATGTGTTTTATCAGTTCATTGTCCAGCTCATTGTCCAAATATCCAATGGAAATTTGCATATGTTTATCAGAACATTGACAGATGGCTATCATTGTCTGCCATTTTTCACTTTCCTATGAAGTATATTGCTATTATAATGCTCAAGTTTTGTATGACTACTTTTCAAATCAATAATATAACTTTCAAATTTTTTCAAAGGCACATATTTATTTTATATTCTTCTGAAGAATTTAAGATTATCTTTTAAAATAGATAAAAGATTTTTGCACATAAAATTTGACATAAAATGAAAATTAAACACAAGGAATAAATTCGATTGTTCCAGAATTCTGACATCATAAAGGAATATATAAATAAGATCCAAGGGGTCAGAATTGCAAACTAGATAAGGGGTATTCATATCATAAAATTGAACAAATACATCAGTGCTGAGAGAGCTAAAAGCAAGGAAGACACTGTGAGGTGATTTAAACTTTCATTTCTGAGAAAGTACTGCAATGCCCAAGGTAGTAAGCAGAGAATTTACTGAGATAACTAACTATTTAATAAAATCTTAAAGATCCAAACAACAGAAATAACAATATACATCTGCTCAAACTACATCATCTAGAAAGTTTAACTACAGAGAAAATGAAAATTAAATATTACTGGACACACCATTTAAAGTAAATAGACAATCTTCAGAATAGGAAAAGATATTTCCACGTTATAAACCTGACAAAGAGTTGATAACCAATATCTATAGAGACCTCAAATTAACTTACAAAATGACAGTAAGCAATTCCATCTATCACTGCACAAGAGACATGAACAGAACCTTCTCTGAGGAAGATAGACAAATGGCTAATGAAAAAATGTGCATCATTTCCAATCATCAGAGAAATGCAAATCAAAACCACTTTGCCATATCACTTAACCCTAGTGAGACTAGCCCACATCATAAAGTCCCAAAGCTATAGATGCTGGTGTGAATGTTGAGAGAAGGGAACACGTTTACACTGTTGGTGGGACTGAAAACTAATACAGCCTCTTTAGAAAGAGGTATGGAGAATCCACAAAGAACTAAAAATAGACCTTCCATTTGATCCCACAATCCCATTACCAGGCATCTACCCTGAAGAAAAAAAAAATAATTTTATTATAAGTAAATTTTCACCAGATTATTTATCACAGCTCAATTTACAGTCTTTAAGCTATGGAAACAACCCAAGTGTCCAATAACCCATGAATGTATTACTAAATTGTGATATATGTATACCATGGAATACTATTCAGCCATAAAAAGTTGGAAACTTTAGAGCAGCGCCTGTGGCTCAAAGGAGTAGGGCGCTGGCCCCATATGCAGGAGGTGGTGGGTTCAAACCCAGCCCTGGCCAGAAACTATGAAAAAAAAAAAAAAAAAGATGGAAACTTTACAGCTTTTATATTAACCTGGATAGAGTTGGAGAAGATTCTCTTTAGTAAAGCATGATAAGAATGAAAACGCAAGTATCCAAAGTTTTCAATACTAATATGGAGCCAGGAGAAGAACTAATACACACCCACATAAGAGAAAAACTCAATTTAATTCAAGTTGGGAGTAGTGGGGAAGAGAGAAGGAGGAGAAGTGAGGAGGGAGGAGGCTTGGCATGCTCTAATGAGCACAAGGCATATGGAACACCTTTTGGGTGCAGGACACAACTGTAACAGGGATATCACCTAACAAACGCAAACATTATACCCTACTCATCTATAGAATGAACTCTATAAATACATCTTGACTGACTAAAGAACAAACATATGAATGAAAAACAAATGCCAAAGTGGGATTCCAAGAAAACTGAATATTCATTTCTAACTTTAGAAATGCTAGGATTAAACTAAGGATAGCAGAATGTTCACTAATGCAATACAGGATATTTTGTGACAATGACCAAACTCTATGTATGGGGAAAAAAATTAATGACTATATCATTAAGATATAACCAAAAGACCATACATTGTTTTATTTAATATTTTTATAGTGATAGCCATGAAGTAAGACAGGAAAAGCCTTCAAATTTGAAATAAGGAAAGTCAAATTATTTTCTCTAAAGAAAATATAAGACATTGCCTAAAATTATTTTAAATAACTTTAAAATACTAGTCTTTAAAATACTAGCCAATGAACTGAGATAAGAAAAAAATAGGTAAAATTATGTATGAACAATTTTTTTTTTTTGTAAGACAGAATGTATTCACAGAAAAGAAAGAAAAGAATACAGAAAACATTAAGGCATCTGTTAGAGGGAGAAAATTCTAGTGGGGAGAGAGAAGCTCTCTCCGTTTCTCTCCCAGTCTTTCCCCATCTCCTTCTTTTCCTTTCTTAATTTAAAAGTTGCACAATAGTCCATCTGTGTGTTTAGTATAATTGCATTTACCTTAAAAATTACTTATGTGTCTGTGATTATAAAATACCTGAAAGAACACAGATGAAGAGTTTCTAGGGAATGAGACGAGGTGGGGAGGAGAGCTATGAAGTGAAAGTTTTCCCTTCGAACCTTCAAAAACTGTTTGCTGCTTTCACTAAGGAGGGGGAAGATACTGCTTTTAGGAAAGGAAGGGAGGGAGGGAGCCCAGTAGTCGGTGTTCTCATGTGGCGCTGGAGTTGGCTGCCTTCCTACCTCAGGTGTATGCTCGGCACTCCTGACCTGTGGGCGAGGACCCAGCACAGCTGTGTTTGACATGCCTTCTTTCTCCGGGTCACTCAGTCTTCTGGCAATCCTCCTCTCCTAAAACAAAAAGGAAGAGTCAACCCAGGAAACCCAAGGGAAGAGAAGCTGATTAAGGAAGCACAATAGAGAACGTTTTCAAATTGCCTATAAAGGATGCACATAGTATGAGATTCACATGACAGATTTGACAGTTACATTTAATAATGATTGAAATCTGAACCAAATTTATCTTCCCTCTTGGAAGTTGGCGAATGACAAACAGCCTAAGTTTATTCCCAATCCTTAGCCGGAACAAGATATCCTATTCTAACGGGTACATCGAAAATGCCTTTCATTTAGATCCTCACCATAAATACATCTGTGGGGCTGGAACTGTTCATTTCCCTTTTTTTATCCTATGGGCACCCCCAAAGTCTAGCTCCCTCTGCCTGTGCTCCCAGCCCATTATGGTGTGTTTATCCAATAGCCATTTCACGTTGAATATGGCCCACAGGCTCGCCGTGGGAAAGGGGGCTCCTCTATACGCTTTACTCCACTAGGCTTTCATGACGCTTCATAGGAAGGCAAAATATATGTCACATTTCTTCAGCTTTTCAAAATATGGCAAAAATAAAAACTCAAATATCTGTCATTTAAAATAAATTGTGACTGTTCTCTCTGCTGTATTTTTCCCTTGACAGTACTTCTACGAGGGTCTTTTCTACTATATTTGCTTGTGCGCCTCCAATGTACAAAGCACCGTAGGGGCTGCAAGATAAATAAAGCAGAGCTGTTTACTTGAAGGATTTAAGCTTACAAATAAGTCAATAGTAACTAGTGTTTATTGAGCACAGTTCCAAATAATTTACAGGAAATAACTGATCCTTATAACACCCTGATACCATTATTAGTCCCATTTGCCACTAAAAAAAAAAAAAAAAAAAATTAAATAAATAAAATAAAAACCAAGGCCCCACAAGGTCAAGTAAAAGGCTCAAAGTCAGACTGCTTCTAAGTGGCAGACCCAAGAAGTCGACACCCGAGCCCACACCTGGACTGCTGTGTTCTTCAGCCTCTATGCAAAGAGCTGTAAAATGCCCCATAGTGATACAGCATGGGGTTCTGCAGTCCCTACTCCCCAGGCTGCAGACCAGGGAACCTGCCAGCACAGGGGAGGCGAGTAGTGGGGGAGTGGGCAAAGCTTCATCTGTCTTCACACCTGCTCCTCATCATTCTCTTCATCACCTGAGCTCGGCTTTGTCAGATCAGCAGCAGCTTTAGATTCTCATAGGAGTGGGAACCCTTCTGTAAACTACGCATGTGAGGCATCTGGGTTGCATGCTCCTTATGAGAATACAATGCCTGATGATCTGAGACAGAGATGTAATGCACTTGAATCATCCTGAAAACACCCACCCCTGATCCATGATAAAATTGTCTTCTGTGAAACTGGTTTCTGGTTCCAGAAAGGTTGAAGACTGCTGATGTAGTTCATTGTTTTTGTTTTATAGATAGGAAAATCACTTGAAAAAACATCATGTTTTGCCTAAATTCTTCATGTGAATTAACGTGAAAGAGATTTCACACGATCATGAACTCCAAACTCCCTGCATGCTGTTCTTTGCTCAGTATCATGCCTCTACTTTAGTCTGGGAGGTACAACACGCTAGAACTCAAATAGGGAAAAGGTCTCCATGCACCAGAGGAACAAACAGAAGCAGGACATGTAGGGCATCAACCTTCTTTCAACATGAAATCCTGAGCCCTTTATTTTCTCATTTTTCCCTCTTAGGACCACGTTCTCTGCTGTGTCCTGAGGGATAATTGAGGAAAGACCTTAGACAATTGGGAACACAAGCAACACACCTGCTCTCCAGACATCTCCATTATTAACCATACCACTGATATTACCCTACTTGATCATTGCTAAAGTGTCATTTAATTTTTTGTTCATAAAGGAGGGAAAAATAAACTGAAAATACCAGTGTACTATTCACTCTTCAGGAGACACATTGCTAAGCCAATTTTGTGCTTGGTTTCATCAACAAATGCTTGTGTTAAGTTTCCAGGAAGGTCTGCATTGTTGTTGTCATCTATTTGAAGCTTTGCTGATAGTATTAATATTTAGCAAGTGGTCTGATTGCCTTACACAGCAGTAGGGCAGCCTGGGGTGTGTACTTGGAAGTTGAATTTATATTCCCAGAAACACACTAATTAGGAACTTTGTGAAAAATGTACAGTAGTTACTCTTGGTTTGTTATTTTACAAACTATTGCGAATCCACAGGAACCAACCCTCACATACTGTGCTTGGAGGGATATTGCTTTGTGTTTTCCCCAGTGAGCACATTCTCATGAGAAGGCAGCTTTGCCAGATTATAAGCACTGAGAAATAAGCAAGTGATGCTTTGTGGAAAGTGGGTGAGAGCCTCCCGGGACTCTCAGCACCCAGCTGCCTCCTGCCAAGCCCGTCACCCAGCAATTGCCACAAGTTTGGGCTGCTAGAAGTCTAACTTGATCCTAGGAAACTAGAGCCAAAAGACCTAACTTGAGGATCTGGGGTTTCCCCTAAATGTTGTTTCTGGGGAAGGAACAAACGTAGCTCGGAGGAGAGCTACTCATACGTGTGGGATTCTCCTCCGAGGCCTGGATTTCAGGGCTGCCTGAGCCATCTGGCCTACGGCTAGTTTATTTAGTAAGTTAACAACTTCAGAAACATGATATTACCATGAAATTCATCTCCCAGTTTGGGATAAGATAGCCAAATTGGTAGAAACCTACCGATCGTACTGAAATGGTGTTGATTTTTTTTGTAGATGCTAGATAGATAGTCACAGATACAGATGTAGATTTATACCTGTATCTTGGCCAATGAAAGACAAGAGAGAAGAATATGGGGATGGATCAGTCCAGTAAATAATAATATGTATGTTGAGTGACACTTCGGTATGTGTTTCAGTTCCTCTTTCAAGAGAAAAGAAATTAAGTAGATCAGCCTCCAAAAGGATAGTTCTTTTAAGTCAAAAGTAGCTAATTACTTGAGAATGGAACACTTATTTCTCCAGAAATCAGAAACAGATTTTTAAAAAAGGAAAGAATCTAGTTCCTGGCCTGTCCCAGAAGACAAGAATTGAGGCATTCATAATCGTCAATATAATTAATAAAACAACCACTAAAATTTCTCAAGACTCTAAGGACTAAGCATCATACAGGCACTTAGAAATGAACTCATTTAACATTTTACCACCCTAAAACATGTCTAGGCTGAAAAAGAATGATGAAGGATACTTCTTCTAGCAGAGGCTGTTGTTGATTTTAACATCTCATTTAGTTGAAGAAGTGATGAGACAGATATAGGCAATACATAAGGGCTGTGTGATGTCAGCACAGATCTGGGTGTGCCACTCAGGTTGCTGTCACGAATGTAAATTTATTTAAATTGGTTAATCGGTCTGTTTTAATATGATGTGTATCCAACCATTGGGTTGTAGAAATTTCAAAGATTTTATTTTTTGACAGGATGCCTGCCGTTTTTCTCTCTTGACTCCCGCTTGTTTTATTCATTTTGGGGTAGTTGCCAATTAGACCCAATTGGTAAGTATATAATGAATGGACAACTTGAATTTCCTTTTCAACTCCAATCAAGAAAATTAACCACAGAAGCCTTAATTTCCTCTAAAAATTTCTAACAATGTCACTCCCTGTGACTGCTGTTTACTTCTGTCTCTTCTAAGACATTCAACCACATCAGAGATTAGTTACTCATTATTTGTCATCCTAAAGACACCACATAGGACACCTTGGTATTGCTGCTAGGGCATCACTAGAAGGAGATAAGCACTTATTTAGATTCCAAGCACTACACTGGGCATTCTTGTATATACTATCTTTTTTAAATACTCACATAAACCCTTCAAATTAGGGATTATCTTCCTCTTTGATAGCTGAGTAAGTAATAGCTCAAAGAGTTTGAGCCTTTGTCATCACTTAGGGGGACATTTGGGTGCAAACTCTGGCTGATATAATTTCAAAACAACTTCTCCTCCTATCCCATACATGGAAGTATTGTCTCATTTAAAAAGAAGTTTCCCCAAATGTTGTTACCCTGGAAATCTTAGGGTGATCATTTCATCCAACAATTATTTGAGCACCAAGTCTGTGCCAGACACTAGTGAAGGGTTGGTTCTGTTGAAATGAGTCATCAAGCAGGACTTTGGGAAGAGGATGGTGGCTCATGGCAAGATGGTGAATGAGCAGTAACAGGAGGGAGTGGATAGGGTGATGGAGAGCAGGGTGTGGGTGGAGACAGGCAGAGGAGCTTCTGACCGTGTATCCGTGGCTACAGTCTTTCTTCATGTGACTCGTGGACTTCCCTTTGTCATCCTATGCCTGAGAATATATGAAGGAGGCTGGGAAGGCAAAGGGACGTTCAATTGTCATCACTGGCATCTTTTTTGATCATTGCACCATCATCAAATGCATTGGGATAACCATGACATGAAATTTTCCATCTTTGGGCCTATTACTGTCCCCTGAGAAAGATAAAAACTCTATATGTCAAAGATCATAGTAGAACTTCATCCTGGGGGCTCTAGAAGTGAGATGGACTAACAGCCCTGGGTTCAAATGAATGAATGTTCAAATGAACAGCCCTTGAATGCCAAACTCAAAGGATCCTCCTGCCTTGAAAAGAAAATTAAGCTTCCTCTGGACAGGTTACATGTACAGTCATGCATCACTTAACGATGGGAATACATTGTGAGAAATTTGTTGTTAGGTGATTTTGTCATTCTAAGAACATTTTAGAGTGCTCTTATACAAACCTAGATGGCATAGCCTACTGCAAATGGGCTATATGGTATA
Source organism: Arctocebus calabarensis (assembly GCA_963573935.1). Classification (NCBI taxonomy): domain Eukaryota; kingdom Metazoa; phylum Chordata; class Mammalia; order Primates; family Lorisidae; genus Arctocebus; species Arctocebus calabarensis. The sequence continues at coordinate 25,681 of CAUYON010015162.1, forward strand.
GCCTATGACTCTGGGACTACAAACATATAGCATAATAGTGTAGGAAATGCTGTAGGCAATCGTAACACACTGGTAAGTATTTGTCTATCTAAACACATAAACATAGCAAAACATGGTATAAAAGCTAAAAAAAAAAAAATGGTATGCCTGCACAGAGTACTTACTGTGAATAGAGCTTGCAGGGCTGAAAGTTGCTCTGGGTGAGTCAGCGAGTGAGTGGTGAGTGAATATGAAGGCCTAGGTCCCTATAACACTACTACACTAATGTAGACTTTATTAACACTGTGCACTTAAACTATACTAAATTTCTTTCTTTGAGACAGAGTCTCACTCTGTCGCTCTGGGTAGAACCATGGCCTCACCTTAGCTCACAGCAACCTCACCTTTTGGGCTCAAACAATCCGCCTGCCTCAGCCTCCCAAGTAGTTGATACTACAGGTGTCCACCACAATATCGGGATAATTTTTATATTTTAAGTAGAGACAGGGTCTTGCTTTTGTTTAAGCTAGTCTCAAGTTCCTAAACTCAAGGGATCCTCTCGCCTCAGCCTCCAAAAGCACCAGGATTACTGTTATGAGCCACTACACCTGGCCCTAAATTTTTTTTTAAATCCTTGCTCAAAAACAAATTATCCTTCACTTACTACAAATTTTCTCATTTGATAAACTTTGAAAAAATTTTTTTGACTCTTTTGTAAAATGATACTGAAAACAGAAACACATTTGATATTTTTCTTCTGTCTTTATTCTGTAAGCTTTTTCTTAAAATTTATTTTTTTTACTTTTGAAAACTTTTTATTAAAAACTAAGACACACACTAATTAGCATAGGCTTAAACAGAGTCAAGATGACCAAGATGTTATGAGGCAAATAAGAATTCTTCAGCTTATTGGGCCATCCTATTTGTGGCCTGTCATTGACCCAAATATCTTTGTGCTATGCACAACAGTACATCAGGAACATCATTTTGCCTTTTATGGGTGCTCTGATCTGTTCTGCCCAATCATGCAGAATCTCTACTGCCCAACCAATCCAGGGAAAGGCCTTCTAAAATACAAATACCAAATTCATGTTCACTTCACTTAAGACTGTGATAACTAGCTATTTTTCAGATGCTCTCAACTGAACATGTTCAAAGTTTTCTCTGCCTTTTAAAGAGCCTTTTCTCCAAAGAATAATTTTTGTCAGGAAAACATTTCAATCTCTACCCCCTGCCTTCTCTTCACTTTCTAAAGTGGCTTGACACAAGTGAGCTATGTAACTGAAATTTTTGTCATGCTTGTTAATGAAAAGTCACTTTGTCAGTCAAGATAGTGAAGTCAAAAGAATGACTTTGGGGAACGGAACAAATTTTAGGGAAACTGATTTCTCGGTGTTTGCCTGTCTTGTTTATCTGATCCACTTTCCTATTCAGGCTAGGAGATTTCTATTTTCCAACAGAGGACTTCTCCACATTGGATTTACTTGCTCAAGGACCTGGTCAGTTCTTATAAATAAGTAGGTCTGAACAGGGAGACATTCTACCATTCTAAGATCTCTTAGACATTTTCACATTCGAGGAAGAACATTTGAAGTCTATTTTCAGATGAGAAAGATTTGAGTTGCAAGTATGTGACTGGCATTTTGGTCTCAACATTAGCAAAGTTACTGTTTCAGATATAATACTTTCCTCCCACAATAACATAGACTTTCTTGATGGGACCCCATCTCCCTGTGTCATTGTTAACTGAAAGACCTGCCATATTTTTCCTGTTATTTTTCTAGCTTCTTCTCCTACCATGACAGCAGATGGATCTACGCCCCACCCATTCCAAGCTACTTGCAATTTCCTTCAAACAAGATACCCTATCAGATATGTTTTTGTTTCCTGTTGACATTACCTAAACATCATCTTCTCCCCCACCCTAGCTATCTAGCCCAAACCTACACTCCCTCTGAGTGTCAGATCAAAATGCTTCTTCTCTCTGAAATCTTAGGGGAACCCCCATCCCAACTTATCCCATCCCCATCCTCAGAGCACTTTGTGTGAACCTCTGTCAGAGCACCACTTCTTTCAGTAGTGTGACTCTGCCTGAATGTCCCCTATCATCTGTAGACTGTGAGTTCCTGCAGAGCAGAGCCTGCATCCCATTCATTTCTGTCATCCTGAAACCCTAGTGCAGTGGCCGGCACATGCAAATAGGTGCTCAATAAATTGTTATTGTAAATGCCAATATTTGGTTTCCCTGGCCTTATTTTTAGCTCCGATTTCTAGCCTAACACAAAGATGTAATAGATATCAAAAGTTATAGAAGGACAGATAAATAGTAAAATAATAACGACAGAGAAAGACTTACGAAGGATAAATCAATGGGAACATGTAGAGGCAGAGAGCATCGCGCATACCTCCTGCTCACTGGCATGAAAGCATTTAGACTGGGAAATCCGTGTTCCTGTTGAATCATGATTGTTGTTCAGTCATTTCTGTCTTATGAATTTAGAGAGTCTGAGAATATGTATTTTGTAGCAGCCAATGGCACCATGGCTTCAGTATTTCCATTTACATGAAAAAAAGAAATAACTCTTGATTTTTCTCCATTTATTCAAAGTGATAGTTGCCCAGGGCTGCTTTTCCGTCTAGATTAGGATCAATCCATTCAGGAGAAATGCATTGCTAACTTTAGAAAGTTAGATACACATAGAATAAATTGGAAAACTTGCGCTGAATGAGCACTTTTGCACCATAATCAACCATTTTACAGTGAGCTATATTTAGAAAAGATAAGGTAAAAAAGTAGGCTGGGGTTTAATTTGTTTAAAATAACCATTTTAAGGCCAGGGAATTAATTATAGGACTCTTCTAAGTCCCTTCCTAGGATTCATGATAATTTATCTAACCCCTTAAAATAGTATTTGCATTATTTCAAGCCGTGGAAACTAATGGAAGTAAAAATGAGGTATAATTCGTATAGACTTGAGAAATGACGGCAAATAGCACTCCCAGGTGTCACTAATAAAGTTGTCATAGATTTTAACAGAATAAATATTTTTTAACCTTGAACCCTCAGTTCAAGATCATTAATCCTTAAGACAAATGAAATTAGCAATGTTGTGCCCTAATAATAGCCAAATAAAGAAGCAGTTGTTTTCTTTGCTATTTGTTTTTTGGGTTTTTTCTTTTGTTTGGGGCACCCATAGCTGGAACAAATAAGCAGCCCGCCTCACTGAACAGGCTGTCCCTGTTTCTGTGTTGAAGGCTGGGCTTCAGAAGCCCGTCAGGAGTTTCACGCGCTACAACCCAGCAGGCAGACATTAAGTCCTGAATCCCAGGCAGGCAAATCACTGACCCTTGTTGGCTAAGGAGCCTTGGCACCTCCGCGTCCATGTGGGTTTCTGTGGATAATTCCCAGGATGAGGCAGGGTGAAAACACAGGTGTGCCTTTGCTAGAACAGTCAGAAGATTGAAGAGTCAGCTTTTCTGGTCATCAAACAAATATGAAGTAAGCTTTCCTCATTAGCAGCGTTTCTAATACTCAAGGGAAGTTCATGCTAACTCTGGTGCATACTGGAATTTATTCTGAAATCCTGGGGGAAACTGGGAAATAGGCAGAAATTCAACATGATGTGCACATGAGAAGAGTTTGGAGAGAAGCAGAAAGTTCACTCTCGTACTTCCACTTTCCGTTTTCTTGGCGGGCATGGAGCAAGATTTTTATTCTGTTGGTTTGTTTTCGTTACTCAAGTCATAAGAACGGTGGTAGTGAGTATGAATATAGTTCATAAACCTAGGTATGAAGGAAATGTCACATAATAAAATTTTTTTCAAAAAAATTTATTCAAATTCAAATTTATTCAAATAAATCCAACTCTATGTCTCCTTCCATCTAGTTTTTGGCAAATTCAATCTTAATCTCTATCCAATGTCTCTCTAACTCTCTACCTTCCTCCCCCTTTCCCTTCCTCTTCTCTCTCTTTCTCTCCCCTGTGGTTTTCTTTCATGCTCATGCTAATTGCCCCATGCTTCTAGAGTACTTGAAAATTGGGAAAAGGCCTCTTAACTTTTGTCAGCCAATGTCCCCACTGATACAGTAACTGTCAAAGCCTGCTGGACCTCTCCGAGGTGGGCAGCTCTCATGTTTCCTGGCAAGTAAAGCCAGCGGGGTCTTGGCAGCAGTGGCATCACTGGCCCATAAGGTTGAGCAGCCTCAGGTCCGGCATCCCCTGGTGTACTTCCCAGCAGTCCCCCTCACACAAGGTGCCTGGGGTAGCTATCCGCCTTGTGGAACTTACAATTGGTGGGGCAGCTATAGAAAATAAGGTAAGTAGGTAAAATGTATAGTGTGTTGGATGGGGGTACGTACCAAGGAGAGAAAAAAGGCAGAGGAAGCAGAGAAGTGGCTGAAATTTCAAGTAGCCTGGTGGGAAAACAAGGAGAGTTGGGAAGGGAAGCAGTGAACCAAGGTGGATAAGATGAACCAGCCAAGGAAATGAGGAAGGAGCAGGTAGTGAGGTAGGAGGGCAGGAGAGAGCACTGAAGGAGAGAAGAGAATGGAATTTTCTTTAACCTCTGTAAGTTTGTGCCTGAGATAGGCCCCTGTAACAAGACAGATGAATAAGGGAAAAGCAGGTGTGACTGCAGATCATATGGGGAAGTGCTCAAAAGCAGCGGTTGGGGAATCTGCTTCCAGAGAATGTCCAACAAAGAGCAGCGTGCTTAGGGAAGTGACAGGACAAAGCTGAAAGCAGCCCCAGGATCCCAAAGGCAGGACAACATGGGAAGGTAAATCTCTGGGGAGCACAGTCTGCTCACAGAGCCCTCTGGATTCTTCCTGAGCTTAGAAAGATCTGTTCAAAAAGAATTTGTACCTTGTCTTCAGGTGGGAAAGAGGCCAAGGAGCAAACAGAAAGACCTTTTGTTTTTGTGATTCTCTGTCCCGCTTTTAGGCACACAAGAAGACAGGCAGAGGCTCCTGCACCTTCCTCATAGGAATTCTTATGGTCTGCCCTAGGTAAGAAAGGGAAGGTCACACAGTGCTTTTGTAACTGCTGCTGCCCAATTGCCTCCAGCTCAAAAATACTCTGTCAAAGAGGTGTATTTTGGAGTGAAATGTTCTGATTTCCTTTGGCCACTGTCTTGGAGATAGGTGAAGTGTGTTTATGTCCAGCAGGAAGGAATGGCCACCTGTGTCAGTGCTGCTGGGAAATGACCGTCCGGCGGGCTGCGAGTTTCCTCTTTGCCCTGTCCTGGGCTTGTCTTTCCTTTCTGTCTCATGGACCCCACTTCTCCATCATGGAAGACACTGGACACTTTCTCTTTAGGACATTCGTGAACTTAGGTTTTTACAAATTTACTTTGTACAAAAGTCATGGAGAGAGCTGAGCTCCAGTCAGTTTCTGTTTTCTGGCAGCTTTGACCAGCAACACAAACTTCCCCTGGGAACTGATACCCAAGTGGCCTTTTCAAAATGAGAAGAAAGAACAAATGGAAAACAATCTAAATTCATTAATAACTCCATAAATTATTCTGCTACACAAAAAGGATATTCTTTACTTTTAGGCAATGCATCAAATAGCAAATGTACTAAAAATATAGGTAGGCGATTATCCCCAGTACAGTCAAACCCCTATTGAAATGGGTGGAGTGGCCGAACATTTCCTTTAAAAAGACCCAGATAGCTGGTGTTAGAGACTGAACTGCAAGAAGAGTGCCCATCTCCCACCCCCCACCTCTACAACAAGGGTGATGTTATATCAACCACATACAATTAAAATAGGTATCAGTGCTTGGCTCGCACAGTTCCCACAAGGTTAGTTTGTCATTGATTAGAGACGTACTCAGGTTTAACAACCTGCCAGATGTTGTCTTGTATGAATCATTTTAACCAAACCCAGGGGTCAACAAACTGTAGCCCATGGGCCAAATCCAGTGCATCATCTGCTTTTATAAATAAAGCTTTACTGCGATGGAGCCATGCTCAGCCTTCACACAGTGTCTCTGGTTGCTTCATGCTACAATCCCACAGCTGGGTAGTTGCAACCAAGTCCATGTGAGCAACAAAGCTGAAAATGTTTGCTATTTGCTCCTTTACAGAAAAAGTTGCTGATGCTCAGTTTGAAACAGACTTCTGGAAAAATGGTTTTCATGGGTCTCTTTCCATGATCTTTTGTATTCATTTGCTCCAGGGGAGCACATCTTAGATTTCTCTACTCTCCACAAGCAAAACTCTCCTTTCCCTTCAGTTTATTCTAGGACATTGGTTCTCAAAATGTGGTGCTGGGACCAGCAGCAGTAGCATCACCTAGAAACTCCTTTGAGATGCAGATTCTCAAGTCTCACGTTGAGGATGGGGCCCAATAGTGTGTGTTTTAAAAGCTTCTCTGGGAGATTCTGATGTACACTAACATCCTGAGCCATTCATCTACAGCAAAAACTGATAAGAGGAGCTTATCACTTGACATGGGGATTTCTACACACCCCTTCTGTGACAATGTACAATGGGCAAACTAGATTTTGCACATTAGAATTAGGATTTTAAGAGCAGTCCTTAAGATTTTGATTTCTTATTTATAATATTAAGATAGCTCCCTTTCTAGAATAATGGTACTAGCACTTAGTATTGCAGTTGGATAGATTCTTGGTGTTAGCAGTGGGAAAGAGCCAAGTAGCTGTTTCCCACAGACAAAAGAAGGATAACTGGGTTAGATACCCCAATGATTAAGGACCCAAAGTACCCGTTGCTTGCCTCTGGGCCATGACTGTCTCCTGATTCTTCATCACCAAGTTTCTGGATGTGTTTAAATGATAGAATGCAACAGAGTATTTGGGATAAAAGTAGAAGGGATTTACTTTCAGCACAACCACAGATGTGCTTGAACATGAGAAAAAAATTTAATTGATATTTTCCATTTATTGGATCTATGCAGGTGCTGTTATGTTGTTGCTGTTTTCCATCTCTTAATGGTCTAATTCTTCCTTGGAGTTTCATGGCTCCATGTATCTAGAGCAATAAATAGCTCTGATAATAAGCAGCTGGGGATTTGCAGGAGAAAGAAACCTGAACCAGGAAACTGGAGAGGGCAACCACTAGTCCTGGCCTTTTTCAGCCAAGAAGAGAAGCAACAAAGGAACAAACTCAGGATCCTTCTTAAATAACTGAGATTGGCATCTATGTTAAAAAGCTACCAGAAACCAGTTTGAAAGGCTAAAATATGAATGAGTTTAGATGACTGTACAAACTGGTTTGTTTGAGATTAAATAGTTCTAGTTTATACCTATCACTCCAGAGTAATTGTTAATGGTAACCCTTCCCTTGCTAATGTATCCTGGCTATATAATAAATTGTGTAGTCACCTTAATGACAGATGAAAGGTGGAAGTGGTGATGCCCAGAGACCAGACTGCAAATGAAGAAATTTAGGTCAGGATTATTGAAAAGGGAGAGAAATCAGCCTGGGCAGGGCCAAAGATGGTGTCTGAGCCTGGGGGTAGTTAGACACCCCTTTTGTATGGGGCTATAGAGTGTGGGCAAATCCCACAGCTTACCAGAGGACTTTGGTGGGTTAGAGTCCTTTGGCAGGAAATTCCCTAGGAGTGCGGCTAACTAGGTCCTTTGTGTTCTTTGTTTCAAAAGGAGAGGAGCAGGAGAGGGGATAGGTAACCCACTAGCGTGCAAAGAATACTGACTCTGGACTTCCTAATGTGTCTTTCTTGAAATCCAATTCAGACATTTATTAGTTGCATGAATTTTGCAACTCTCTATGCCCCAGTTTCCGTAACTGTAAAATGGGGATAATAATATGATTGACCCTTGAACAGTGCTGGGTCAGCCACCTACCATTGGCTGGAAACCTTACTGATAACATGAACCATCGATTAAAACATATTTGGTATGTTTTATGTACACACATATATATAATATACTGTATTCTTACAATAAGGTAAGCAAGAGAAAAAATGTTATTAAGAAAATCATAAGAAAAAAATATGTGTACTACTCACTAAGCGGAAGTGGATCATCATAAAGGTCTTTATTATCCTCATCGTTTTCACATTGAGCGAGCTGAGGAAGAAGAGGGTCACAACCCACCTGGCTCAGCAACAGCTACTTCCCCTTGGGCAGAAAAAAAACTTCCTACAGTGGGCTGGCCTGATGGGTTTCACTACACTCTCATTCACTCCAACCCAGAAATTCAGGAGCAATTCATTTTAGTTCCATTCGTAATTACCTTTTTTAACGTCAGGAGCTATTAGGATATCAAGAAAAAATCATCTTTCAGAGGAAGCCATATTTGCTCTTAAAATGTAAGTTCCATTTTCACAAAGTTGAACCAGAGGCTCAGGTTTGTTCGGTGCTGCTGCATAGTCATTTCCAGAAGCAGAACGGACAGCATTGCCATCCATGGTGTTAAAGTTAGTGGTGGGGAGGACAGCCAATTGTACCTGACTTTGGACAGGCCAGCATTCAAATTGAGAGCTTGACACCAGAGTCAGGCAGATAGAGATCAAAATAGGATTTTTATTAATGATGAAGTTGTTGAAGATAATGACCTAGTAAGTTTGCCCACTTCAGCTCCCTGACACTTTACCAAAGAAGAAATTTGGGTCTACAACAGACACTTTTTATCAAGATCACTGGCTAGCATTGGTTCCTGGAGGAAAAAAAGATCACAACTCAATTCCTCATACTAAAGGACTTTAGTAGACTAGTTCTATTGTTTACAGAAAAAAAAAACTCTGTAAAACAATTTAAAGAGGTTTATTCAGAGCCAAATATGAGTGACTTCTGCCTAAAGCTACACAATTTCAGGAATTCCTGAGAAACTATACTAAAGATGTGGTTGGGTTGCAGTTTGTTTTTATACGTTTCAGAAAGACAGGAATTGCAGGTAACATCATAACTCAATATATGGAGGGTATGCATTGGTTGGGCCTGAAAAGGAGCTTACAAGTTAAAGATGGGTTCAGAAATTCTTTGATTTGCAATTGGTGTTAAAGAAAAAAAAAACTTTGTCTAAAGGTTTGGAATCAGTTGAAAAGAATGTTTTAAGTTAAGATAGGAAGTCTATTGATCACAAAGCAAGACACACTATGAGATTCAGACTCGAGTGATCTGTTAAGCAAATTGATGGCTACAGATCTAACTTAACCTTTGCTTGCATGGCCCAAGGTCCTCTTTGCAATTTACTACATTTATTGTCTCATTGCCAAAAAGAATCTGTTTTGTCAGCCTTATGGTCTCTATTTTAATATTAATGCTGGTCACTTATAGTGTCTATACTCCAAAAGGAAGGGAACACAAAGAGAAGTATTTGACTTCCCTTTCTGTCATGGCTGGGAACTCTTTTTCTTTTCTTTTTTTTTTATTAAATCATGGTTGTGTACATAAAGCAATCATGGGATATAATGTGCTGATTTTATATACAATTTGAAATATTTTCATTGAACTGTTTGACATAGCTTTCATGGCATTTTATTCATTATTGTGTGCAGACATTCATAGTCTACATTTAGTAAGTTTCATCCGTACCCTTCTAAGATGCACTGTTAAGTGTGGACCCACCAATTACTCTCCCTCCGCCCATCCTTCCCTCTCCCCGCCCCTCCCTTGCCTCGTTCCCCATGTTCTTGTGCTGTAATTAGGTTATAGCTTTCATATGAAAGCTATAAATTAGTTTCATAGTAGGGCTGAGTACATTGGATACTTTTTCTTCCATTCTTGGGATACTTTGCTGAGAAGAATATTTTCCAGCTCCATCCATGTAAGCATGAAAGAAGTTAAGTCTCCACCTTTCTTTATGGCTGCATAATATTTTATGGTGTGCATATACCACAATTTATTAATCCATTCATGGGTCAATGGGCACTTTGGCTTTTTCCATGACATAGCAATTAAGAATTGGGCTGCAATAAACATTCTAATACAGATATCTTTGTTATAATGTGATTTTTTTGGTCTCCTGGATATATACCCAGTAGAGGAATTATAGGATCAAATGGCAGTTCTATTTTTAGATTTCTAAGTATTCCAGATATATTTCCAAAAGGAGTTTGCATTCCCACCAGCAATGTAGAAGTGTTCCCTTTTCTCCACATCCGCACCAGCATGTCTGGTTTGGGGATTTTGTGATGTTGGCTGATCGTATTGGACTTAGATGATATCTCAAAGTAGTTTTGATTTGCATTTCTCTGATGATTAAGGATAATGAACATTTTTTCATGTGTCTGTAGACTGTGCGCCTGTCTTCTTTAGAGAAGTTTCTCTTCAGGTCCCTTGCCCACCCTGAGATGGGATCAGTGTATCAGGTTACGAAAGCAATACTCATAAATCTGTAGCCTTTATATATACCAACAATAGCCAAGCTGAAAAAACATTCAAGGACTCTATTCCATTTACAAGAGTGCCAACGAAGATGAAATATTTGGGAGTTTACTTGACATGGGAACTCATTTTTAAAGTTTTTCTAGGGTCCCGTTGGCCAACAGGGAATCCATTCAATTGGAAGAGGGCTTGGGATTTTATATTTTATACTATCCAATCATGAGACAGATCAGGTTATTTAATTCTATATGTGGAAAAGAGTAAAGGCAGAACAAAAGGCTAAATGTGTCACTCTAAAGGAGCTCCTTCCACGTGGAAATGTGAAGCAAGAGGAAAAAAGGTTCCTCCAACGTTGTCACCCATATACATATTTTTTTTTTAACCAAGGATTTAGTCTTGGTAAAGATGTGTTCAGATTAAACTTGACAAGTTGTTTTTTGGAAAGAGACACCCAGGTAATTAAATAAAAACCACATATCACTTTTCCCAACTATGGGTCAGAAATTGGATTAAATGTCATTACTAGAGCTAAAATAATCAGTGCCTTTCCTTTGTTTCATATATGATAATACTAGTCAGTAATTTTAATAACTTAGGGGTAGGGCGGCACTTGTAGCTCAGTGGATAGGGTGCCGGCCCCATATACCAAGGGTGGTGGGTTCAAACCCAGCCCCACCCAAACTACAACAAAAAAATTGCCAGGCGTTGTGGCAGGCGCCGGTAGACCGAGCTACTCAGGAGGCTGAGGCAAGAGAATCGCCTAAGCCCAAGAGCTGGAGGTTGCTGTGAGCTGTGATGCCATAGCACTCTACTGAGGGCAACAAAGTGAAACTCTGTCTCCAAAAAAATAAAAATAAAAATAAAATAACCTTAGGGGTAAATGAGGGTCATCCCAAGCCTACAGCACATTAGCTGCTAAAACCTACCAATCACCTCTGTAGGAACAGAATTAGGTTTCTATTTCAATCATATAGTTCCTATTCATTTCAAATGGAGGAAATAATAGCTCTGTGGATGTCATTCCAGCAAAGGGAAGTGTATAAACCTGTGCTCATATATTTCTTCACAGTATCTGAAATATTTTATTGCTTTAGCTGGTTCCAATACTGAGAAATAGCAAGGCTTCTCTTTAAAAGTGAAAGATAGCTAGACTGCAATTGGCTATTTGAGTCCCTGAAGAATTTAGGCTGTTTCAAATGTAATCGAGGTGAACAGATGAAATGGGAAAACTCACCCAGGTCACTTGCCATGTTCTTCTCTAGATCTCTGGCCCTTGCTGAGGCCCAGTGGTTAAGGCCAGGAGGCCACCCAAATGGCTGTCATCTCCACTATTAGCAAAAGTGTTGAGCTATGACAGTTGGGGTCCCTTTGTAATTACCCATTCATTCCCATCCTTTCTGCTGCTCTAGTCCCAAAGTGTGGATCCTAAGCATTGCACCTTTTATTTTTGTTTTATTTCTTAAGCAGTTATTTGAACTACCTTCGGAGCATGAGGCACTATGGGACCCAGAATGTTACCTAAGAAGACTACTGAGTCTGTCAGAAGGAACAGCTTACAATTGAGTAGAAGAAACTTTTATTAAAGCAAATAGAATAACTGCCAAAAGACATTCTTCAAAAAAAGGAGGGAGGGGCAATGGAAACATAAAAGAACAAATAATTAGCATTGCTCTAGGGAGTTAGAAAGAGCTTCAGGAACTGGTAACATGTGAACTAGACTTTGAAGATTGAGTTGGGAGGTCTCTGAGAGCTAAAGTAAATAGTAGCCCTGTTCCTCGTGCAACTTCTCACCAGTTTGAGAAATAAAAGAAGTACTTGGTAGAACCCAAAATATCATTTTTGTTACCTATGGGAGACAATGTGGCTTTAGGTCTACTGGCCAAATAGGCTTAGTGATACCCCCAAATTAGGCAGAACCCCACAGTGAGCCTTCACCTCCCACCTCACTGTGCATCGTCAGGGGCAGGGTTCCCAGAGGAGCCGGAAGAGCTCACGTTCTCTGCAGGCAGGAAGATGCCCAGAGGAAGCAAAGCCAAGCTGAGCTGAGCAAACCCAATTATTTGTATGTTTGCTTGTTTTTCCAACTTTCCTGAGGAAGCCCCTGAACTTTCACAGAAAGACAGTATTCAAGAGTGATAATATAGTTAAGGGAAGATTGTTGAGGGATGCAAGAAAGCAGGATGCAATTGCAGTAGTCCACAGGAAAGGCAATGAGCACAGACCCTGGGCATCAGGCATAATTCCTGATTTCACGAGAATTCAAATCACATCTCAGTAACCTGGATCTCTGGCCAGTTGATTCAGAAAAAATTGCTCATGTTCATAAAACCTTAAACATTTATCTGGAAATAATTAGATTGTTATTTAACCTATAACTTGATGGTTAGTCAGTATCCTGCCTTTTTCACTTATATTTTAGTAAGTAACCACTATAAATAGACCATCGTATATGTATATGCTGGTAATATAGAGAAAAGTCTAACTAATAGAGAAAAGAGAGACCCATATGTGTGATTAACGAGATAAAACTTCAAAAGAGATGTAAGCTACTAGGAGAATTTTTTATACTATCATAGTTGATTGACAATTTATAAAGTATATTCGTTGGCATTGCTTTATTTAAAAAGTCAATAGTATGTGGGCACACAGTGAGAACAGTTAATTTTTCTTAGTGAAGTTGCAAGGGAAGGCCTGAGGAAGACTTGTCTGTGAATCTGGCGAGTGAAGGATGCATAGAAAACATCTAAAAGAGCATTCCATAAAAAGAATACAGAGCTCATTGTATTTGGGTCAAGAAGTAATTGCTGTTTACCTCAACAGATGCAAAGAAAAAAGTGTTTACAATCTGGGAAAGGTAAATTAATATACATACTCACAGCAAGGTCTTTCTCACTCCTACCATTTACCTCCCATCTCTTCCCCAAATCACAGGTCTTTCTGTGTTTTTTCACTCCATAATTCCCCTGGCTGCTTTGCCTCTTGCTAATTTTGCCAAGAAACCAAGAAATTTACTGTGGACTTAGATGCTAGCACATTTGCAAGGGAGTGTGAGCAAAGTATTACAAAGTAAAATAAGTTAGAACCACTCTGATTACCTTATATTTGAAAAGGCAAGTTCTGCCTTTTGATGTGGGTTTTGAATAGAGCAGCCAAGGAGACTATATAACTTTGTTTGGGGCTATATACTTAGATCAATTACATTAAAACATTTAGTCTTCAAACAATGCCCAAAGAAAATAATGCTGGCTTTTTCCTTTCATGAAAGTAATACTTGCCTTACAGCCCATGGGATTGGCCATCACTTTTCTATTGAAATTATTCACCGGAATGTTCCTTGGATGTCCTGGTAATACATTGACATTATTAGCTGAATATTTCCATCAAAGCCATCTGGTCATAAGGGAAAAACTGTTCCCATTGATTAAGTCAAAAGCTAAGTTAGTTTATAAGCACATAATACAGTTGGAGTTGATTTATGAGTTTTGTTACTTGGTATTTACATCTCCTTCCAACAAGCTCAAAAGACTTAACAAGCTGATTGAAATGCTAAGGAGAGGCCCTGGTAGAAGACCAGGGGAGTGAGACAAAAGGTCACCTACCACAAAACAGAAAGGTTTAGCCTTCTGTATTCAAGATAAAGGAATTTGGTTTTCTCAACATATTATTGGTCTGCAAGAGAGTATTCAAACTTTGGAAAAACATATTCCAAATTATTTGTTTGTCAGTACATTCTTTTGGTTTAAATATATGGAATGTATTCATTTTTCTTTCATCTTCATAAATCATTTATACATTTAAAGCAGAAACTTTTCATAGGCTTAATAAATATATATAAGTGTGTTTGTATTTGTGTTTGTTTAACCTTAAAGTTCATATTACTTGCTAGATTCTGCTCTAAGTGCTTTAAAAATAACAACTCATTTATTACTCAAAACAGCTCTATGAATCGTAAACTTACTCTGTATGTTAGTTATTTTGTAAAATACCAAAGTAAAGTCATCCCTTGGTATCCATGGGGGACTGGTTCCAAGACCTCCCCTGAATACAAAAATCCACAGATGCTCAGGTCCCCTGTATGACATGGTGTAGTATTTGCACAAAGTCTACACACATCCCCCTAAATCATGCGTAAATTATTTATAGTACCAAATATAAATGTTATATAAATAGTTATACTGTATTGTTAAGGGAATAATGACTGGGGGAAAAAGTCTGTACATGTTCAGTACAAATGCTTTTAAAAAGTATTTTGAATCCATGGCAGACTGGATCTTCAGATGTGGGACCCATGGATAGAGAGGGCCAACTGTATATTTTTTGTGTATCAATATATGTCAAGATGTACTTGACTTTTTACCATGTACATGGTTCCAGCTAATATGTGGTTAGTTTTGTGAAGTCTAGCCCTGCTGTCAGGGTTTACAGTAGCAAAGAGGTACAAAAGACTAAAGTGGTACATGTGCAGAACCAATTAGGGGATGCACAGTCATCAGGAAGCCAGTTGGAAACTGTGAGCAAGTACATAATGGATTCTGCCCAGTTGTAAATAGGCAGCCAGTGTCTAAGGAAAAGCCTCATCTGAGAGAATGAGGCAGGCATCCAGGGTGTAGGGTAGAGATCAAAGCCCACTGCAGTCAAGGAAGACTCTAGTCCTGGGGCCCATGGTGTCAGCAGGTGAGCAGTGAACACCCCAGCCTGGTAGGGATATAGCCATCATGCTACTCTCTGGGAACTGTATCTACTCAGAAAGGAGTGATTGCTCCCTGTGCCTTGGACTTAGACCTTTGGGAAGACGAGATCCGAATCCCATCTGTTGCTAGGATGAAGTTTCCTGCTATAACTACACAGGTGACTTCCAATCTCTTTATGTGAAAGAAGCATTTGAGCTTACCAGGTTAGTGAGTAGCTGCCCACATGGGCATCAGGGATGCACCAAAGTGAAGTTCCTCCTGCCACCTGTGCTGATACTAGGCCTACACTCAACATTGACCTGCATATTGAAAACAAAACAAAACAAATCTCCTATCCCAAATGCCTCTTATATAAAAGACTCTCAAGTCCAAGTATGCACTTTCTCTCAGTTAGGTTTTCATGCTTCGAAAAGAGCCCAGGAGGACCTTCATGGTAGTGAAGGGTGGGCAAAAACTGCCTTAGAGCAAGCAGAGATAAGACTGGGGAGGGAAACGTTTGGGAGCAATAAATAAGCTGAAACTCACTCAAGGTACATAAAGTGATTTTCAGGAGACAGAAATGTGTCTATAGGAAGAGTTGACAAACTATGACTCTATTCTATTTTCAAATGACTCGTGGGCTAAGAAGTGATTTTTACATTTTTTAAATGTTTGGAGAAAAAAGAATAATACAATTTTGTGGCATAGGAAAACTAAATGTTCAAAAATTCATTCAAAAATTCAAAAATTAATTCATCCAAAAATTTTATTTTTCTTAGGAGACCTATTTTACAAAAAAGATACTCAATTGTATTTTGAAACTCATGCCTAAAAATTCTGTAGAAATTTTTTTCTTTCTTATTATCTGGTCTATTCTCTATTTAGCCCTTTGATCTGCAGTGCCTGAAGTATTTATTATCTTTCCCTTTACAAAAAACAGTTTGCCTACCCTTGGTGTATAGCCGACTCTCTATGGGAACTATGGCCAAATGATTGTAATTGCAATTGAAAAGTCACCCATAATCCAGGCCATATTCATATTTCTCTTTCTCTCCCTTTCTTCCCTAGCTCTTTCTCTCTTTTACTGTCTCTTATTTTCTCCCTCCTTCCCTCTCCTCCTCTCCTTGTCTCTCATATTCTCCCCCCCAACACATATACCACTTTTTTTGTTTCTTTTGTTGTTCCCTCTCTCTCCTTCCCTCTCACACACACACTCACCTTCCTTCCCTCTTGCTCAGGCCACTTGGTGATCTTTCTCCCCCATGGTGCCTGCTGCCTTGTTTTCTTCCTACATACAGGCTTTTTTGGCTCATTGATTCACCTTCATATGGTCCCATCACAGCCCCCGCTAACAGAGGTTCACCTCCCAAAAGCATGCACACTCAAAGCCCACCTTGCAGTTATTCACCCCGGACTCAGTCGACCCCAGTTCTAGGAGGCAAATCTGGCCCAATGCTGGTCTGATATTCACCCTCTAATCCAGTGGCTCTTGGAAAAGCCCAGTAAGGTTGCCCATTCTCAGTCATGGATGGGTCAGTTCTCTGCTAGGGGAGTGTGAATGAGAGGACATAGTGAGTGTTTTCTGTACACACACTAGAGTGACCTCCTTGCTAGCATACAAGATTTCCCACTCAAACCTCTGCCCCAGTTCTGTCCTTTGGCCTGTGGTGGCTAACACAAAAGCAAAGCAAGAAAGCAGCACCCAAAATGAAAGCCAGCCAGTCAGGACTAGTGTAGGATTCCTATGAAATGCCTGGAACATTGATAATGCACAAAATAGATTAGTTCAGCAGTATTGAAAACAAAAAATATGAGGTTTGCCATCTTACTTCAATAGGTATACATTCTTAGTGCCTAGGATAAGAAATGCTATGCGCTATCCTTTTTCAGTTTTTTTACTGCTGTCTAAGGAAGGCATTCCCATGAATCTAAATGCTATATTTTCCAGGATCTCAGCATCCTCATATTTCCAGCAATACTTGATAAAATTTCACATGACAAGGTAAAAATACATAAACATGTTTATTTTGGAGTATTGATACTAGCTTTAAATACGGAAAGATTGTATATAGAAGGGGAATCCATTAAGGTGAATATCAATAGGGGACTTGCCCTGAAAACTGGTAATAACAGAAAAAGGCATTTCAGAAATTCATATTATTTTTACCTACCTGCCTAGTCCCAAAGTAGGTTAGACAAATACACCTTGAGAAGTTCCAACCTTGAGGGGGAAATGCAGCCATCTTTCAGAGTTTGTTCCCCACTTAAGAACCATAAGTATCCAGAAATGAATCATCTTGTTGCATGTGGTTCTTTTGACTGCTTAATAGTTTGTGTGGTACTTCATATTTTCAAATGCTTTCTTAAGCATCAATTTAGGTACAGAATTGTAATGGCAAAAAAAAAAAAGTATAGTAGTAATGGCAGGTGGGATGGGTTTGCACTGAGTTTGGCATTCACCAACTGGGTACATCATAAAGATTCACTAAGTGATGTTTGAGTTAATTACTAATTTCCAAGTAGGGTCAAATACATTCTATGAATAGTTATGTAGTCTTGAATAGATAATATATCCTCCCTTCAAAACGTGAAGGTAACATTTAAACTATCTGCTTGCACAGAAGACCTAAGAGACATGGGAGTTACAATACGACGCATTTTTTCATGTCCGGCATCCCTAGACATTTTCTTAGGCTCACTCTGATCTTAAATAGCTCAAAGATTTCTAATCACATTTCCTTCTGCAAAAATAATAACATATTCAAATAGTTCTCCTTCCATAAATAATATTTCCACAGTTGTACCTGAATATTCATGTATTCACAACCGGGAATCTTCCTAATTGGTAAGACACACCTTAAACTTCTTAAGAAAGAAAAATAATTTTGAATGTTGTCAGTTTGACACAACTGATTATCAACTTTGCATAGTTTTCATAAATCCATTTCACATTTTCCAGTCTATAGAAGAGGTGCTCAAAATAGAAAAGGGCATCAAGACTCTAATTCTAAAATTATTTGTGAAAAGCTATGATACTGTGTAAACTTCAGCCATTATTTCTTAAGTAAGCAGTAAATGGATGCCTATTAAAATTAAGCAAATAGCTTGACTGCTGTCTCTTCATTACTACAGTAATTGCTGATGTCCCTAAAGTCTGATTTGTAAGTTTGTGGATTTTTCTATAGTTTTTTTTAATATCCTATGTCCAAAATGTGATATAAAATGAAGTGTTAACAGAAAAAAAATAAAGAAAAATAAGGAAGAGAGAGAGGAATAGAAGGAAGAAGAGGGTATAGCCTATAGGTCAGTCAATGTAAGTGAGCTGTAATAATGTGACACAGTTCTTCTGGGTATAGAATTTTGTTTGAAAAGCCATCCTAGCCCTTGTCTCAGAGGTTGTAATGAGCTTCACAAAATAACATATGCTGATGCTCTTTGCAAACGGATCAATGTGCTTAATTTCAGGGGAGTGGAGGGGAGGGTTAGGGATTGTAAAGTCCATTAACAAGGTTTATAGACTTGTAAATTGGTAGGGTAGGTTTCAAGGATCCTAACCCCCTTGAAAACACAGAAACATTTTTGCATATATCCAGATGTACATTTACTTTTCTGTAGAAAGAGTCACTAGGTTTCATCAAATCCACAGAAATATTCTGAGGTACTTACCTCAAGAAAATAAGCTATGAACCACTGCTTTAGATCTTTACTAATTCTTTGATATCATTTCCTTTTTCCAGAAACAAAGGGTGAAGGGTGTGTGTGTATGTGTGTGTGTATATGTGTGTGTGTGAGAGACAGAAACGTGATAGAAAGGGTTAATTTATCATGTCTTGACAAGGTATTTTTAGGCATATTCTGATTCTCTACTTCTTATGTATTGTAACTAAGAAATTAAAAAATGCTTCTTTTTTTTTTAGCTACAAAGGCCTTTATTGCCCATGGAACAATTTTCCATGTATATTATTGAAGGAAATAGGAGTGAATTTGGAGGCATAGATACATTTAATATTTATGAAAAAATAATTTGTTCCATTCCGTTTTTAGCACTGAATTTGACTAAATATATACACAGGTTACTCTTCAAAAATGTATACACATTTTAAGAAAAATCTGGATTAAAATTGTAATAATATATATTGATAACATTTTTTATCTTATATATCAGATCATACATTTCTTGTACTTGCAGAAGTCAAATGTGACTTGAGTGTTACAATTTTAATTCAGTTTTCTTCCTTTCCCAAAAAGTATATACTTTTTTTTTTGCACTCTGTGTGTGTTCGTGTGTGTATATATGTGTGTACACACTCAGCTCTCAAATAATCAGCCTATGAAAACGGATTCTTTCACCTATGTGTACACTCAAAGGGGAAGGAGGTGTTTGGCTTCCTTGCCTGCTATCCTGTAAACCCTAGGTCACTGGCATTCTACAAGGTCCATTCTAAGGCTTCTCCCTGCATGAGAACAGAGAGGATCACAGTTGGTCTATGAGTTGGAATAATGATCCCATTGATAGAATACATGCTCAAGAGTCAGAACTTGATAAATTCTAGGATCCCTTAATCCTGGAATGAGTCTAAATATTTAAAGCATCATGTATAGAGCATTGTTCCTTAATATAAAGCCAGTGATATAAGAGTATGTGTGTGCTAAAGCAAAGCAAAGGGAAAAATTAAGTAGCATAGCACTTTAGGAAATATTTTAAATATGGTAGAAGAGGCTGTCTTTCCAAGACACATTAAAATACAAATAATCCCTATGGGGCAGATATTTTTTTATGACAGCAAATTCTCCTCAGAAAGAAGTAAGCTGTATTAATATTACAAGCTAGCCCCTTATTCTGCCAAGTACCTTTCAACAGGACCTTACTTAACCTTCCTAATCAGCTGCCATAAGGAAAATGTCTTCCTTATAGACACCAAACAGAATTTATACAGACCTATTGTCTGAGTCACCAAGGATCCCTGGGTCCCAGCAGAGTAGCAAGGCCTTTCATTTCCTTTTCCTTGGATTTGAAGAAATAATTCTCCAAACCTCCCCATCCACAAAAAACAAATGGGTCCCATGAATAATTCCCTCAGAGGAGTAAATAGAAAACTCAACATCTTGCCTTGATCAACAATTATCATTTTCTCCCACATTTCATTTCTTAAGTGTAGATTTAAAATGGCACCATGTTTGTAGTACTGGCATTTTAGATGATTCCTCTGTAATGAGAAACAGCAAGGGGAAACACCAACTTACAAGAGATAAGGGCCTGGAAGAGTAAAACAGGTCATGCAAGTCAAAAATATCTCTTGCTAATAGAGCCAGAAACCAAATCCCAAACAAGTATTGTCATTGGGAAGCAATTTCTTGATATAAGAGAAAAACTGTAGTGAAAGAGATGCAGAGAAGTGAAAAGGAGAATTCAGATTTATAAGAGTATTTTTTTAGGTCATTTTTACAGAAGTAGCATAGGATTTTGTTTATTTCTTTTTTTAAGATAACTGCTTTGTGTCCCCTATTAGATCAGCTCATCTTTCTAATAC
The DNA here is from genome assembly GCA_963573935.1 of Arctocebus calabarensis. NCBI lineage: Eukaryota > Metazoa > Chordata > Mammalia > Primates > Lorisidae > Arctocebus > Arctocebus calabarensis. The sequence continues at coordinate 46,178 of CAUYON010015162.1, forward strand.
TACTCAACCGTTTAAGCATTCTGAGAAGGTAGAGAGAGGAAATACAGTGTGATACAAAATGGAACAAAAGGAAGTTATTTAATGAATAAGGATACTTGAAATATCACTTGATTAATGAATTTAATTTCTTCTTCTCATGCCCCTCAAGGATATTTGATTTTAATATTTCTCTTTAATGTATGGTTGAACTGTACATACAGTGCTCCTATTAGAGCAAATTTTATCTCAAAACAGCCATGTCTTAGAGCTCTGCAAAGATAGCTGAGATACTTTAGGAAAGATCTACCCTTAATTCGACTGAATTCAGTAGACATTTACTGAACACTCACCATACGCCTGACACCCTGCTAAGTAGTGAAGAACATAATAACGGCAGATGGCAGATGCCGTGAGCTCCTGGGTAATTTATCATGCCTATTGTACTGAAGAATCAATCATCACCATCTTTGTTTTTCAAAAAGTCAGAAGGAGATATAAAAAAAGAATCAATAATCCAGGTGATCATCAATAGTCAAAAATAAACCTATAGTTCAGCCGGTAATTGATTCATCAAGATACAATATGCACCCCCACCCTGGTGATTTTGAGTCTTTAATAAAAAGAGCCATTGAAGCATTTTCTTACCACTGTCATAATTTCAAGGAGGTGGCATTTTTTAAATTCCCATTTCTCATACAGGAAACTGAACCATGAGGAGGATAAGTGACTTGCTTCAGGTCATGTTTGGCTTCCAGTCTTTTAGGGGCTGGCTCAGCATTTTATCTGTTGACCAGTTCCCTTCTCTCCCTCCTCACCCTAGGCCCTCCCCTGTAATGTATGGAACCATGGCCTTAGCTGACCCCAGCACCCTGGGAGCCATGGGGAGAGGGCAATGTCAGACAGATTGGTGGGAAAATTCTGCCAAAGGGTTTCTGTAAACGTTTGCTTAATATTTTACCCCTTCATATGTTGTTACCTACCCCATACTCAGTAATTTTAGTTTGTGCTTTTTGTTTCTCTTTTTGTGTCTTTGGTTGCTGGCTTTGTGTTCTTTTCTCTTTTTTTCCTTTTCTTTTCCTTTTTTAATGCAGGAATCGGTCAAGGCGTTCCAGTGGTGGCGCTCATTGTGGAAGGAGGACCCAATGTGATCTCAATTGTTCTGGAATACCTTCGAGACACCCCTCCTGTGCCAGTTGTTGTCTGTGATGGGAGTGGACGGGCGTCTGACATCCTGGCATTTGGGCATAAATATTCAGAAGAAGGCGGGTAGGTAATTTGCCAAGACCCATAGTAGATCCTTGATGGAAGACCTGTGTTTGAAACTTGGGCAAGAGGGTACTGTCACCTGTTAGCTCAACCAAGACCTGCCATCAGCACTAGCTATGAACAAGTTGTCTCAAAGACATCTGTCACGGCAGGGTGGTGGAGAAGAGCAGAGGAATGGATTGTAAATGTCTTCTGAAGTAGGAAATCCCATGAAAACTCTGCAAGACCGGTCTGAAATAAGGAGGGTGAAGGGAAGCAAGGTAGTCATAGTAAATAGTCTCCTTTCTCTTCCCTTCATTTCTCCTCTGTTTTCCTCCTCCCAAAAACGAGAAGCAGAAATTGGGTTTTAACACACGAAGCACAGCTAATTTGGGCCACATGATACAGGTTAGTGACTCAAGAGAAGTTGAGATGTGCGTCTTCCAGCCTTGGCCTGGAAACACCAGCATTGCTGAGCTGCCGTAGAGACACTCGGTGGGCTGTGCCATGGGTGCCATCTAAGCCTCTAGAGGGGCTTAGAAACTAAAATCTATGAAATGGTTTCTACTCTGATCCTCCAAAAACTCCCCTTGATCCCTTCATGCACATCCCTTGGTCTATCAGCTTCCTAATGCTACTGTCAATACTTTACACCATCCAAAACCCCCAGCCCCAGGGAGGACTCCCCATCACAGCCCTTCCCTCTACCTGAGTTCCCACTTGGTGAATAGTGAAATCCAGCTACTCTAAGAGATTATTAGATCAAAGTAATTCATCCCAACTTGTGAGTTTAAGGAACAAAACTCAAGGGAGTTATTAAAGTTTGAAATAAGGAACTTCTTAACCCAATAAATTCTCTTAACACATAAAATTTGTGGTGGGGAAAAAACTCAAAGGAGAGATGGGTCTTTTATTCATGCTTTTTATAAATATACAGTATGTGCCTACTGGGTGCCATGCACTATGCTAAACATTGAGAAATTAAAAAAAAATAATGTAGGATGGCGCCTATGGCTCAAAGGAGTAGAGCGTCGGCCCCATATACCGGAGGTGCCAAGTTGAAACCCAGCCCCGGCCAAAAACTGAAAAAAAAAAATAATAATAAATAATAATGTAAAATTCATTGCACTCTCAGGAAACTCTGGTAAGTCAAGTAGTCAAGTGTTATAATAATAAAAATGTCATGTGAGCTCACCTGGTGCAATACATTTCCTCTTCTACCTCTCTCTTACCCATCCTACCTTAATAAAGACACTGCCCAAGGCCGCCTGAATACCATCTCTTCCCTCCCATCCTCTTCTTGTCTTTGCCAATGGCCCAGCACTCCAGGTGAGCTATTAAAAACTACACACTTACCTGGTAGTAGATAGACCCATGTAGGTGAAATTAGCAATAATGAAAGGCATTGGGCTTATGGCATTTGCCTTATAGATGTTGACAGTGTTTTTAGAGCTAGTTAAAGCTTTGATACTGCTCTCCCCCCTCCTTCAATTGCTAATTTTTACAAGTTCAAAGTTAGAGTTTGCTCACTGGACAATTTGATTAAATTGCTATTATTTTTCTTTGATAATAAACATAAATATATTAGATCCTTTTATAGCTAAGGACCTAAAAAGAGAACATTTGCCCAAAGTCTCCATATTTCCTACCAGAGTTCAAGATCCTTAACTATGCTTTGTTTTTATTGAAAACTTAGCCTTTTACTTTTTAAAATATAGCAATTTGTTCTTTTATCAAAAATAAACTGAGAATTTATAAAGCTTTTAGCTTTGACTTATTTCTTGCTTCTTAGTATTTGCAAATAATTTTATTGGAATCCTACAAAGTAGATATTAATTTGCATTCAGCATGCTTGTTTCAGGGTATGGCTCAGTGGGAGAGCATTTGAAGGCAGAATGCATGGTTTTACTTCAGAAACCAATTGAAAAAGAGGCTATTTACCCTATTTACCTCAGAATTTCAGGTTTTCAGGTTTTCATGATCTTAGATTATCTACCTTGAAAATGTTAAGATCTTTGATAAGACTGCCTTCCTCTATATGTTTTAATGTGGAAGAAAAGTTTACTGTACATTTTATAACCTACATGGGACACTAGATTATTTAAGTTATTTAAGATTAGTAAGTTAAGTGCTTTGTTCAGGGTCACACAGTCTAGGATCCCAGGCCAGGGTTCTTTCTGGTAAATTATCAAAATTCACTAAAATGTGTTTTATGACATGTATCTTAGTGTTTCTCACATCGTACCTCAGTGATGGCTATTTTTTAAATATACAAGTGCACTTAAATTGCCTTCATCTTCCTCTTTGTTGTATAATTTAATTTTTTATTATTCCACGTATCCAAAAATATAAAACCAATGTATTTTTGGTTGTAAACCAGTGTCCAAGGTGATCAACCTTATGTCATATCAATTATTTTCTTTTCCCTAGAAGGACAATTATACCTTAACCTAGAAAACTTATTTAAAAATACCATTCCCTCTTAACTTTAATTGGTAGTTTTAGTTCTAATTATTTTATGATCTAAATATGCACAATCATGGTCTCTATGGATCTCTATAAACTATGAACCATGATTGATTAATAAAGAATATGAGGTTATGCACACAACTGGTGTGGAGATAAAAGATTAAGTATAATTTTACCCCTGAGGAATTTTTGAAATTAAAACTTTTAAAATTTTAAGAAATATATGGAAATGGTTATTAAGAAAATAGCAGTCTAAAGAGAAGATTTGTATTTTACCCCCCTACATACACATATGCACACACACACACACACACACATATACATATATATATGATGTTATAATGAAATTGTGCTTTTTATCCAGGAAAGCAGTTATAAATTTATCATGATGAAATGAAGTCAGGAAGTTTCTGAAAACCATCTGAAAGACTGTAGAAGTTAATCATGTTTATTGGACTTGATAGGAAATTGTCTAGCCACACATGCAGCTAATTCAAAAAATCATGGGTGGCACCTGTGGCTCAGTGAGTAGAGCTCTGGACCCACACACCAAGGGTGGCGGGTTCAAACCCAGCCCAGGCCAAACTGCAACAGCAACAAAAGTATAGCCAGGCGTTGTGGCAGGGACCTGTAGTCCTAGCTACTGGGGAGGCTGAGGCAAGAGAATCACCTAAGCCCAAGAGCTGGAGGTTGCTGTGAGCTGTGAAGCCATTGCACTCTACCGAGGGCAACAAAGTGAAACTCTGTCTCTAAGAAAAAAAAAATCATTTCCAAAGAACACTTCTTTGCAGTATCATGATTTCTTTATGCTAAAAGAAGGAATTGGCCTACCCAAGTTTTATTGATCAGGAAGGATTTCTTCTTTGATTTCCAACAAAATCCAACAGAGTTGGACATGTTTCACTGCAAATAAATATAAATCCATGACTATATGTTCATATAAATAAAACTTACTGTATTCTTTATACACATAAAATTAGAAACAGGGAATGTACACACCCTGTTCACGTCACCTTTATTTCAGGGCTGAATCAGTACCTTTTCATTTACTTTGGTAACTTAAAGATGATTAAAGAGAATTTAACTTCATTTAGAGCTTCTTAAAAAATACATGTCCAAGGACCATAAATGTGTATACTCAACTATATAGCTTTTCATTGAAAAAATTTTTTCATAAAATTCATATCTGGGGGCGGCACCTGTGGCTCAGTGGGTAGGGCACCGGCCCCATAGACCGAGGGTAGTGGGTTCAAACCCTGTCCCAGACAAACTGCAGCAACAAAAAGAAAATAGCCAGGTGTGGTGGGTGCCTATAGTCCCAGCTACTCAGGAGGCCAAGGCAAAAGAATAACCTAAGCCCAGGAGTTGGAGGCTGCTGTGAGCTGTGTGACACCACGGCACTCTACCGAGGGAGATAAAGTGAGACTCTGTCTCTACCAAAAGAAAAAAATTCATATCTTGCATTTTAACTTTTGTAAACTTTCTATTTTGTCTCTGAATTCGCCACTAAGAATGTGATTTGAAAGAGAATCACTTTGGAAGCAAGTTATAATTGCAAAAACTGATTAGCTTTTGTAGATGAGAGTATGAGACAGAAAAAAGACTGTATCTGTCACAATGCAAATGGATTTGGATAAAATAAGAAACAATTGCAATTGTATTCTTATTTTGGTCTTTTTCTCCCCATCTCTGCTCTCTGGCATATACTACCTGAAAGAAATGGCCAAACTTCTGGTTTTTTCTCCTCGTCATAATGGATTTTCTCTGAGAATGAGTCACTAGTCACTTTCCCTAATTAATTTCATTCCTTTAGAAATATCAAATCTTATTTCTGAATCATGACTGACTAAACACTGTAAACATAAAGAGATTAACACTCACTGACATAGCAGTAGATGAAATTACCGACATGTTTAAATAGAAGGATTCTCTTTTTTGCTATGTTTGACTAAGAAGAACAGGGAAACCCATAGTTGAGAATACCATTCAGGCTATAGGCTCCAGATGTTGAAATCAGACATTACTTTGCTAGATAATTGTCAGCCTGAGTGTCAGATGACAGAGAAACGTTTAGATCTTCGTTTATTAGTGAGCAAATGCTTCACCCCTGAAAAATGTCAGTGTGGAAAAGATATCTGAATGCCTACATGTTATTCATCTAAACTTTTCTTTTGGTATCTTTGTCCCAGAAGTAGTCATCTGGATTTACCATTTTTAGACACCTTAGGATAAGAAGCAGAACTTTCTGGTAGTAGAAAGCCTTAAAGATTTTTAGTAGTCTCTTCATAACTTGGGGGAAATTATCGATGGGGCAAACCCCACGAGATGGCTCACAGTCTTTGGTGCCAGTAAAATTTGTATTAGCTATTGTGGAAAATAAATGAACAATGGTTGCCCTTGAGAGCAAGAAAATCAAAAATATATTTCAAATAAAAAATTGATTTTCCTGTTCTAAGGAAGCTTAATAAGGGTCTCTACATTTTTGGACCAGCTGAGGTAAAGGCATAAATGGAACATCTATGCCTTGATGAAAAATGAAAAATATGTTATATGGTTTCAAATTATCTAACTATATATTACTAGCAGAGATGGGATAAAAGTTTGTTTCCTGCAAAGACACATCCTATCCAGAGAAAGTCACCAGAAAACTAGACTTTTTTAGAAACTAAATGTCATCTGTATTCCCTAGGGCATCCCATTCTGTGCAGTGGTCACTAATGTTTTCTCCTGCTGCTCTAGAAATTTCCATCAAAAGCTGAAGGATGTCAAAGCCTTATCATTTTTCTCTATGAGATCTGCTGAGGGAAAGTAATTGATCTCGAGGGTTCACGTTCCAGTGTGATTTAGGCATAATTGGAATGTCAAGTGAGAAAGAAGTAAATATATCAAGCATGCTGACTTCAAGTGTCTGTTACAGTTTTTGTTAATTCCATCTTATCTGTCTCTTGTCCAGAATTTTCTATAAGACATCATGTCAAAACTTTATTCTTTTTTTTAACTTTCTCACAAGGAAAGTAAGAAACTTTGGGAATATCTCACATGGACAAAGAATACTGGTGGCTTCATTTATTAAAAATGTAATTTTTGTCAACTGTTTTTCATATTAACATTTATTGAGTACTTACTATATACACGGAACTATTAGAAGATGAATAAAATGTAACCCTAGCTGTCAAGGACTTTACAGTGGAGATTAAATCATAGACACTAATACAGTTACCTAGAAAGTCATGTGTGCTTTGATAAAGACACGAAATATCACACAAGCACAGAGAACAAAACAGTTGAATGGAACGTTCTTTACAAGAATCTTTTGAATGGAATGGTGTGTGTTAATTATCCGCAAAATGGCAATATAATTAATCTATTTCTCCCCTTCTGCTTTTCTTTCAAAAAACTGAATCTAAACTGAGGTTTAACCTAGACAACTGAGAAAACACTAATATTTGACCCTTTCTTATATGGCTTAACTCAGAAAAAGAGTCAATCTGAATAGTATAAAAGAAATTAGTAAAGATAACAAATTCATTGAGATAGCATGGTATTATTTTGTGTGAATTTGGTGTATTTATATAGGTTACCAAATTAAGTTTATATGTATTCTAATTCAATTTAATAAAATTAATTGATAAAATCTAATCTAATTAACTAAATTATATATAATTAGGTCTGTACTAGTGCCTATAATTACATATGTGTGTATATTATATATATATATTTTTTAACATATTTAACATTTAAGTGAAGATATGGCTGGGCACAGTGGTTCACACCTGTAATCATAGCACTCTGGGAAGTCAAGGGGGGAAGATTACTTAGGCTCAGGAGTTCAAGAGCAAGATCCCTGTCTCCACAAAAAAAAAAATAAAATAAAATAAATGAAGACTTAAAGGTAGGACTGATAACATGACTTTTGAAATCAATCAATCCCTCAGTATTTTTCAAATACCTGTTTTAGACACTGCAGGTATGATGAAAAGAAATATGATGTTCCTCAAGAGATATGCAATCCATATGATTACACTTGCCCTGTAATAACACATAATTTTCAGTCAGATGTAAGTTGCTAAATTCTGGAAAGGCAGAAAGAGGATAGGTTGGAGTGAATGGAGAAAGTTTTATGGAGATAAGCTTATTACATAATTTTTGCCACTGTGGAATATATAAAGATATATATATATATTGCTACCTGTGTCATTCTATCCAAGCTCCACAATGCCAAGTAGCTTCATTTATTTAGAAAAGTGCAAAGTGAAAAACAGACTTTTATCTCATGGTTTGCTATTTGATCCTCCTAATATAGAAGAATGGGGAAGAAAGTACCATGGAGGAGGGAAGTTAATTGATCTAATTTGGCCGGTAACTTCCCCACTTTAATTAAATTTGCTTTAGAGGGTGGCACCTGTGGCTCCGCGAGTGGGGCACCAGCCCCATATACCGAGGGTGGCGGGTTCAAACCTGGCCCCGGCTGAACTGCAAAACAAAAAATAGCCAGGTGTTGAGGTGGGCACCTGTAGTCCCAGCTATTCGGGAAGCTGAGGCAAGAGAATCGCCTAGTCTCAGGAGTTGGAGGTTGCTGTGAGCTATGTGATGCCATGGCACTCTACCGAGGGTGATAAAATAGACTTTGTCTCCATAAATTTGCTTTGGAATTGCTCAACTCCAAACTTTTGGGGGAAGAGTATCCTTCAACATGAAAAGCAAACAGGGCAGCACCTGTGGCTCAAAGGAGTAGGTCACCGGCCCATATGTTAAAGGTGGCAGGTTCAAATCCAGCCCCAGCCAAAAACTGCAAAAAAAAAAAAAAAAGAGGAAACATCGGGAAAAACATAGCTGATTAATCAATTGTGACAGAGAAATCCCTTGTAAAGACCTATCATCTACAACTGTCAGACAGCCCATCAATGCCAAGTGAAGATTTCAAAGGTTTTTTTTAACTTATTTTATTTATTTTTTGAGACAAAATCTCACTCTGTCACCTGAGTAGGGTGCTGTGGCATCATACAGCAACCTCAAACTCCTGGACTCAAGTGATCCCTCAGCCTCCCAAGTAGCTGGGACTATAGGCACCCAACACAATGCCTGGCTAGTTGTTCTATTTTTTGTGGACAAGGATTCTCACTCTTTTTCAGGCTAGTCTTGAACTCCTAAACTCAGGTGATTTACCCACCTTGGCCTCCCAGAGTGCTATTAATTATGTCCCTCTGAGATTTGCTAACTCTTGCCTACTTGTTTTACAAAAAAAAAAAAACTAAATAAGCCTAAATAAGCATGTGGTTATCAAACTCAGCATAGATAATAATTTCCCGGAGAGCTTTGGAAGACAAAGACCCCTTAAATACCTTGATTTTGATATACCTGGGATAGAACCCAAGCAACTGTATTTGAAACCAAAACCTCAGGCGATTCCACTGAGAGTGGTCCATGAACCCCACTTTCAGAAACTCTTTTAAAATTTATACAAATTAGTTTTCTTTTTATACTTCCCTGAAAATAGTTTAGTTTCTATGCTTTGCATGTATTCTCCACACAAGTCACTGTATTGTTGCCACAAACACTTGGTACCCCATCCCAGATTTTGACTTTGGAACCCAATTGACTTGTATTGAGCTTCAAACACCTTATTTATTTCTTTACCACAGCTGTCCTTGCTTCCAAACATCTGTCAGCTTTGAAAATTCCTTCCTAAAAAGCAAACTATGCCATAAAAACACTTATTTTGACAGGACTGACAGACTTATCCATTAGTATGTTTTTTTCCATGGGTTTCTTAAGGGCATTCAGTTCACTCATTTCCTTATTTCTTTTGCAAATTGTTTTCTGACTAGTTCAAAACATCTGACCAATTTAAAAAGATAAATAAAAGAGGATGAGAAAAGCAAAGGTATTATTTTAAAGTGAGATAGTAGATAGGCACAGTGGCTCACTCCTGTAATCCTCACATTCTGGGAGGCTGAGCTGGGTGGATTGCTTGAGTTCAGGAGTTCGAGACCAACCTGAGCAAAAGCAAGACCCCCGTCTCAACAAAAAATAGAAAAGTTAGCCTGGGAATATGGCTGTGGTTTATGCCTGTAATCCTAGCATGCTGGGAGGCTGAGGCAGGTGGATTGCATGAGCTCACAAGTTCAAGAGCAGCTTAAGCAAGAGTGAGACCCATCTCTAAAACATATCCAGGTGTTGTGGCAGGTGCCTTTTGTCTCAGCTACTTTGGAGAATGAGGCAAGAAGATCGCTTGAGCCCAAGAATTTGAAGTTGCTGTGAGCTATGATGCTACAGCACTCTACTGAAGTCAACAAAGTGTGACTCTGTCTCAAAAAAAATAATTGAAATTAAATAAAAGTGGGATGGTACTTGATGGTGGTGAATGGCAATTCCCAGCCATTTGGGGAGGCACTATCCTTACAGCCAGCTCTGGCAGGTCAGTATTGGCAGAGTTTGACTTTACAGTTGGAATGGATAATCATTGAATAGACCCCACTTACTGCATGCCTTGATTGATTTCCACTATTTGAAAGCTCCTGAACTCTTTCAAAAATCTCAGATAACTGGCAAGATGAAAGTTTACTCTGCCGAAGCTTGCGTAGAAGCCTAGAGCAATGGTTCTCAAACTCTTTCTTGCATCAGAATCACCCAGAGCATTAACAAAAACCAACTGCTACACAGGAGGAATAGTTTTAAGAGACTTATTGTACCTCCTGGAACATACGTTATATATTATTGTAGACTATTGTATACTTGAAATTCCTGTGACAGTGGATTTTAGGGGTTTTCATCACCAAAAAAGATAAGTAGTTGAGTTAACATGCATGTTAATTAGCTTGATTGAGCCATTCCACATAGTATACGCATATCAAAACATTATGCTGTACAGTGTATACCATGAATATATACAATTTTTATTTGTCAATTTTATATTAATTTTTTTAAATGAAAGGAAACGACAATAGCAAGACACAATTGCTGGCTTCAACCCTGGATTTTCTAATTCAATAAATAGAAGTCAGATAATTTTCATGTCAAAGCAGTACCCAGGAGATACAGAGTCTATTGGTTGGGAACCATACTTTGAGAACTAGTTTCTAGGGCCTCCACCTCCCTGCTTGGCTCTGACCCTCTAATGCAACTCCAAGGTAGTTCTGAAGCACCTCTGCAAAATTCCAGAAGCTTCTTTATAAAATCCAGTTGAAGATCCCTAAGCTACAGGCCAAGTCAAAATTTCTTTGCTTGAAATTAAGACCCTCTGAATTCTGTCCGCAGCTTCTCTCTAAAGCCCTCCCTCACTCAATGAACTTTCCACGTACCCTACAACCCAACTGAACTGGATAACAGAGGCAACTACACTCAGATTCCATCTTCTCTCACATGCTGGTTAATGTCGCTTCAGAATGAGTATTAAACCAGCTTGTGAAGTGCGTCAGTTGAAGGAGGGCCCATGTTGTAGCCAGGCCGAAGAGCTCACACATCTCAGTCCAACCCTAATTGTATCTTTTATTCAGAGCCTCAAACAATAAAAAAAAAATTGACTATTTCTCTTGTCTGGCAATGGCAATATTCACTGAAGGGATTGCACTTGGAATGGGCTCAGAAGATGTGCTGTCCCCACAGTGTTGGAGCAGAGAAGCTACCTGACCACATGGCAATCCCTGTATCTACTGGAAACACTTCACTTCCTAATTCTGTGCACATTCATAAGCAAAGGCAAAGAAAAGGAGAACTATCAAAGAGACACAGACAGCACTGTTCAGGATCTTTCATCTAAATACCCTGCCTGTCCCTACCTACATGGAGAGTTCAGTAGCTCTGCCTGCCTCAAGAGCAGCCCTGTCCAGCAGAACTTTCTAGGATAGTGGAAATGTTCTCTGCTGTCCAGTTGGATGGTCACTGGGCACTTGAATTGTGGCTAGTGTGACTAAGGAATTGAATTTTAAATTTGATTTCAAGGTAATTAATTTGAATTTAAATAGCTACATATGGGCCTAACATCTCTGCCTGAGAAGCTTGAATGTCTGACAGATTTCCAATGTCAGGTAACATTTTCCCCTAAATATTTTCTTTTTTTTTTTTTTAATATTTTCTATTAGACAGTAGAACCTCTGCAAGTTGACCACGCAAGGGACTGTAACAAACTTGTCAACATAACAGAGATGGTCAATCTGAGGAACTGAGCCTACTGTATGTATACATACATGTGGTGCATATTCAGTCTATGAAAATTAGGTCAACTTAAGAAGGTGGTCAAAGTAGGGAGGTAGTCAACTATGGAGATTCTACTGTATTTTCCTCTAACCAGTGTTATGCATTCAGTCATTCAAGAGATATTTTTTGGACACCTATGTTTCAGGCACTATTCTAGGCACTGATAAAAACACACTGGTGAATCAAATAGACAAAAGTTCCTGCCTTGGTGTACCTTATATTTTACAAAAGTTATAAAAGTAGACAATAAATAACAAAAATAATACATAAATGCATTGTAAGACATATTACCCCCATTTAACATATGTGCAGACGAAGGCTTAATGACATTAAATGACCTATGTCAGGTCCCTTACTAGTAAATAAAAGGCTGTACTCAAGCCAAAGGCATCATATTATAGCACCTTAATTATAATTTTACAGAAGATTGTGAAACTGACTTCATCCCTTCCAAGTGTGTCATGGGATTCGTTGAAAAAATGGTAGAGATATATTATATATATTGTGTTGGTTTTTTGGTGATACTTCTGGTTATTAAAACCACCAAGATCTTTGTGAGAGAAATTATCATGATAACATTAAAACTCTTCTTAAATTTTTCAAACAGTTATTGAGCACTTCTACATGCAGTACATTTCCCTAAGCATGATGAGATGGGGGTGAGGGGTTGCAAGTGAATAGGAATGTATTTGACAGAACTATAGAACAGTTCAAAGGGAAGATAAAGCAGTGTCCAGAAACAGAACCAAAAATATGCTTTTGTGTTGGGTAGCCAATTCATTTCTAAACACCAACACCCTGTGAGTTTAAAGGATAGAAACCAATAATATTCCTTGGAGATGAATCTAATTAAAAGAAAAAGAATCAAGAAAACAAAATTATCTGAGGGTAAAACCCTATGCCACTTCTCCTGTTCTCCCAAATAGGTTTGAAGTCCATCCCACCATGAGGACAAAGGGGCTTGAGGAAGACCATCTGATTATCCACCCTAAAATACACAGCTACTCATAATTAGCCAATCCACACATGTTCTTTTAGATCTAACATTGAACCAAGCTCTCTTTAAGAACATAGGGTCCAGGCAAAATAAAGAAGCAACCATCCCTTCAAAAAATTTATAGCCTACTGAGAGAAGGCAGACATGTAAACAAGTAATTTCCATGAACTGGGCGGCTCCTGTGGCTCAGCGAGCAGGGCGCCGGTCCCATATACCGAAGGTGGCGGGTTCAAGCCCGGCCTCGGCCGAACTGCAAAAACAAAAAAATAGCAGGGCACTGTGGCGGGCGCCTGTAGTCCCAGCTACTCGGGAGGCTGAGGCAAGAGAATCGCTTAAGCCCAAGAGCTGGAGGTTGCTGTGAGCAGTGTGACGCCACGGCACTCTACCCAGGGCGATAAAGTGAGACTCTGTCTC
>CAUYON010015163.1:0-22989 GCA_963573935.1 Arctocebus calabarensis
ACTTAAAAATTATGTATGATCATAAGTTAATTAAAAACACTATCACAGGCTCGGCACCTATAGCACAGTGGTTACGGAGCCAGCCACATACTCCAAGGGTGGCAGGTTCGAACTTGGCCTGGGCCAGCTAAACAACAATGACAATTGCAACAAAAAGTAGCCACGTATGGTGATGCCTATAGTCCCAGCTACTTGGGAGGCTGAGGCAAGAGAATTACTTGAGCCCAAGAGTTTGAGGTTGCTGTGAGCTGTGATGCCACAGCACACTACCAAGAGCAACATAATGAGACTCTGTCTCGAAGAAAAAAAAAACCACTATCAGAAATCATGAGAAAAGAATATTGGAGGCCAATCTATGAACTTAAATCCTATATAAAATAATACATATTGGCAAACAACCAGTCACACATTAAAAAGTAAACATACTATGACCAAATGAGATTACTCCTAGACTAGGAGGATAAGTTAATGCTATGTAATTTATTAGTATAATTAATCATATTAATAGACAATGAAAAAGTCAAATAGTCCTCGCAAACCCAGAAAACATACAACATATTTATCAAAAGTCAAAAATCCATTCCTAATGTTTAATATTTCAAGAAAACAAAATCAACAAGAATCAGGAGGAGGGCTAAAAACAAATGTAAACAAAAACAAATGAATCCAACTGTATTTGTAATGAATGAAATAACCACACTGAAAGGATCAAAAGTACTAATCCAAATAAATTTTGAACACAGTGTTAACATAAAAAATCATTTCACTCAGAAAATCTACAAAAGCCATACAACAATCTAAGAAATGTTTGTGATTTTTAAATTGCTGAAATTTGGGTAAGAACAATGGGAATCTGTGGCATTCTAATCCAGGGCTTCTTCCATATTCCCAGTAAGGGGCAAATGCAAATAAATCTTGAATGTTTTTAGTACATTTTTTAGAATGGTGTGAATATATCAATTCCAAAACTATTTTGTATAACTGAACCAACTGGTAAATATATTAATACTATTGGAAACCAGAGTTTTTGCTGTGAGAAGAGAGATAGAAACATAAAACAGAAGATCAGCAAGAAAGCAGAGATTTATGGGAACTGGAAGTATGAGATCTTATTTCCTAAGTATCATGATTAAAAGGAACAGAACTCTTTAGAGAAATGGCTAACCATAGAGCCAGGACAGGTAAGATACAAGATGAGCTTAGAACATCTTGTTGTATCGGAAAGTAAGGAAGGGCTGAAAAAAAAAAAAAAAAAAGATGAGGAGGTACATATCAGAAAGACACAAGGACCAGCTTGAATAGATCCCCAATTTTTAACATTGAAATAATAAGGATAATAATAAATTATAACTCAATGAGCAAACAATGCATGATCCCATACTGACAATGCATGGATTTAGGGATGGTTAAAGGGAGAGAATGATGGATAAATGGAGAAAAAAAGTTTTCCTCATAGTACAATGTCAGATAGAAAGTCAGCACTGTTACCATCATAGCATTATAAAATTAAATCAGTCAGGAAACATCAATGAATGCTAAATTATAAGGAGTTTGATGAGAAATATGACATTTATATATGCCCAGAGTATCTATACACAAATTGTTTAATTATGAAAAAGATAATAGTAATACGGTGGAGAAACCAGACCATACCTTATCCAAGCGATCAAAATTAATATCCCCACCAGGCTTCTGGCTATGTCTGAGTGAGACTGGCAAATCCTTTCCTCTCCCCAAAAAGCATCTATACAATTGGACAAAATTAACCTAAATAATCATTTCACTATAGAAATCTACAAAATGCATAAAACAATGTAAGAGGTGATTTTGTTTTTTAATTACTGAAATTTGGGTAAGAACAATGGGAATCTGTGCAATTCTAGTCTAGGGTTTCTTCCATATTCTCCTTCCAGTTCAGCTAGCAAGGAGATTTGGCTAGAGTTGGGCAGGTTGACAGGACCACAGCTCTTCTGCTGCAATCAAAGGGGGCTCACTAGGCTTGGAGCAATAGATGACACTCCTGCACAAAAGCATTATTGGCAGAAGTAATAATCTCAGAGGTGGGCAAGCAAGGAGGGCTAGAGATTCTGCTGGCCTGAGGCTGTACTTTTAGCTGAGGCTCCATGCGCATACACTAGAGAATGGAGAAGACCCAAGCTTGCCACATACTTCTGGCTAACCCTGAGGCTAAGCACATGCTCAGAAAAGGCATGAAATAGCCCAGTGGAAAGTAAACATCAGACAATTGAAAAAAATCTTGAACTTTGTGCCCTCCAACCCACACACAAAGATGTATTGGTTTGAGGTGTTTGAATATAACCTCTGTCTACAAAAACAACTGAGCTATGCAGGCGGACAGAGGGGCAATTGCTATGAAGCAGGGATTTAAAATGAACACAGTAATATTAATTTTTCTAAAAAGCAGATTCCTCAATAGTCACACTGCATGAGAGAGATTTCACAGATTAAGCCCAGTTATTAAACAAAGAAACAAAGAAGCACACAAAACAGCAACAAAAGCCTTGCAAAAGAAAAACGTCAGAATCCAAAGTTGCTACTATTTATTACCTAAAGTTTTCAGTTTTTAAGAAAAAAAAATTAAGTATATCAGACTTTACTATTTCTTATCATAAGTACTCCATGTAAACTGCTTCTATGTGACTCTAGACCATTGTTTTTCAACCTTTCTTTTATCTCATAGTACATTTGAACCTATAGTTAAATGTCTGCAGCATGCTTAAATGATGGTGATCAAAAAAAAAAAAAAAGAGCAAAAAAGAAAAGAATATACTTACTGTGGGTTGAACTTCTTTCAAAAATAATTTAATTAATGAATGATCTTTAAAAATTGTCATGGCAGGGCAGCACCTGTGGCTCACAGAGTAGGGCTCCAGCCCCATATACTGGGGGTGGCAGGTTCAAGCCCAGTCCCAGCCAAAACTACAAAAAAAAAAAAAATTGTCATGGTACACCTAGATCCTCTCACAGCACACAAGATGAAATGACTGCTCTGGATATTGGTTTAGCAAACAAATATTTCATACCTGTTATAGATACATTCAGACAATAAGAGGAAGTCATGCTTAAGGAATAAAGAAAAGTATGACAACAATAAATCAATAAACAAAGATTCTCACATAGAAAACAGAAAGGACCCAAATGAAAATTCTGTATTTGAAAAATCCAATAACTATGGCTTGGCACCTGTGGTAAAGTGGTTATGGCACCAGGCACATACACCGAGGCTGGCGGGTTCAAACCCAGCCCAGGCCAGCTAAACAAAAATGACAACTGCAACAAAAAATAACTAGGCATCATGGTGGGCACCTGTAGTCCCAGCTACTTGGGAGGTGAGGCAAGAAAATCACTTAAGCACAAGAGTTTGAAGTTGCCGTGAGCTGACACCACTGCACTCTACTGAGGGCAACATAGTGAGAATATCTCAAAAAAAAAAAAAAAATACAATAACTAAAATGAAAACTTCACTAGAAGGCGTCAATCTCTGAGTTAAGATAACAAAAGAGAGAATCATTGAAAGTGAAAATAGATCAATAGAAATTATGCTGTCTGAAAAACAGAATAAAACTTAAAGAAAAATGAACAGTATCTCACAGACCTGTGAGCAAATACCATATGCATTAAAGTACATGAAATGAGCTTGGCACCTGTAGCTCAAGCAGCTAGGGCACCAGCCACATACACTGGAGCTAGTGGGTTTGAATCCAGCCCGGGCCCACCAAACAACAATGACAACTACAAATAAAAAATAGCTGGGCATTGTGACGGGCACTTGTAATCCCAGCTATTTGGGAGGCTGAAGCAAAAGAATCACTTAAGCCCAAGAGTTTGAGATTGCTGTGAGCTGTGACATCGTGACACTCTACCCATGGCAACAGCTTGAGACGGAAGAAGGGAAGGAAGGAAGGAAGGGAGGGAGGAAGGGAGAGAGGAAGGGAGGGAGGGAGCGGGCAGGGAAAAGGGAAGGGGAAGGGAAGAGGAAGGGAAGAGAAGAGAAGGAAAGGAAAGGAAAGAAAGAAAATGAAATGGAGACTTCTAGTCTCAATATGGCAGCATAGAAGCAAGCTGATTTCATTCCCTCCCCAGAGAGAAAAAAACAAAACAAATGTACAGAGCCAAGATTATCACCAGCAATGTCCCAAACTCAAATATGAGAATGTATCACTTTTCAAGGATACTGAGAAGTGAAAAAAATCTGAGCAGAAGGTAAGAGAATCATATTTTCATAGCTGCAATGCCCCCTCATGTGAAAAATTTCCCCCAACTCACAGTGTCTACACTGGAAAAAGTAAGATCAAAATGGACAACCAGTTTCTTTATCTTCTTGGGTTCCCTGGGAAGAGGCCTGTCCTGCCACAATTCATGGGAAGTATGGCAAGTGTCTAAAGGAAGAAACATCCCTGAGGACAAAGAGAGACAAAGAAGAGGGAGGACTATCATCCTAACCCTGGAAGCTCTGCTCTGTAACTCAGCCAAAGGAGATACCAAATTAGAGGGGTTATTCAGCAACACTATAGAAGGTACATTCCATAATCCCCCAGGCACAAACCCGTAGCCAGCTTTCCCACTCTACCAAGATATTCCACTTGGGACCTTCCCCATTGAGGACAGGCAGTGTTCCAATTTTACTAGGACCAATGTAAACCTGGGCTTCAAGGCACTATCTAGTGCTGAAAAGGAGGTAGCAGCCTAGTGGGGAAAAAAGAAAGAAAATCAACAGGTAAATTACAAAGAATTTCTAAGCAAGTCGTTAAAAAAAAAAACAACCAAGGCAAGCCAGAAAGAAGAGACTGGGATAATTAACCCTTCAATGCAAAGACACAGATGCACATCTACAAGAAACATCAACAAGCAAGAAACCATAATCTCCCCCAAAAGGACAATGCTAGGAACCAATAACCCTAACAAGATGGCAATATCTCAACTTCCTGACCAAGAATTTAAAATGGCAATTTTAATGAAACCTTGTAATTTCCAAGATAATGTGAAAAATTTAACAAAGAGATTGAAACAATTTTTAAAAATCAAAGAGAAATCTTGGAACTGAGAAAAACAAGCTGAACTGAAAAATTCATTGAAAGCTCTAAACCTCAGCATGAACCAAACAGAGGAAAAGATCAGTGTGAGCTATAAGACAGGCTATTTGAAATGAGACAGTCAAAGGAGGAAAAAGAACAAAGAGTACCTACAAGACATGGAAAATTAACTCCAAAGGCCAAATCTAAGAATTATCGGTATTCAACAAGGAGTTGAGCAACGCTAAAGAATAGAAGACTTATTCAAAGAAATAAAAACAAAGATATTCTGAAAACCTACAACAGATACACACACACACAAAAGCAAGAAATTAAAACACACTAGCAGAGAAAAAAATCACCTTTAACAATGGAAAATGTATGGAAGGAAGGACAGATTACAAAATGATAAGAAATCAAACAACATGGCAGAAGTTAAATATTTACCTATAAATAATAACATTGAATATACATGGACTATAATCTTCAATCAAAAGACACAGACTGGCTGAATGGATTTTTTAAAAATCCATTTCACCTAAAAAGACACAAATAGACTGAAAATAAATAGATGGAAAAAGATATTCCATGCAAACAGAAATCCAAAAAGAGCAGAAATATCTATATTTCTGTCCAATAAAATAGATTTGAAGACAAAAACCAGAAAAGAGAGACAAAGCAGATCATTATATAATTGCAAAGGCGTCAATTCAGCAAGAGAATATAACAACTCTAAATATATATGCACTAAACACTGGAGCACTCAGATATATAAAGCACATATTATTAGGGCAAAAGGGAAAGACAGACCCTAATACAATAGCTATCAGAGATTTCAACACACATACTTTCAGCACTGGACAGATCATCCAGACAGAAAATTATCATCATTGTTTCTCGGCCTTTTGGCTAAGATCAAGTGCAGACAGAAAATCATCAAAGAATATTGGACTTAATCTGCCCTATAGGTAAATGGACCTAATAGAGATTTATAGATCATTTCATCCAGCAGCTACAGAATACATGTTCTTCTCCTCAACTCAAAAGATCCTCAAGGATAGACCAAATGTTAATTCAAAAAAAAAAGATCTTAAAAAACTTAAAATCATACCAAGTATTTTCTATGAAAACAATGGAATAAAACTAGAAATCAATAGCAATAGGAATATTGGAAAATACACAAACACATGAAAATAAAACAATATGCTCCTAAATGACCAGTGATTCAATGAAGAGATTAAGAAGGAAATTTTTAAATTTCTCAAATGAAAATGAAAACACAACATATCAAAACCAATGGGGTATAGCCAAAGCTATACTAAGAAAAAAGTTTACAGCAATAAATGCCTATACATCAAAAAAGTAGAAGTTTCAAATAAACAACCTAATGATGCATCATAAAGAACTAAAAAACGAACAAACCAAGGCTTTTTTATTATTTATGAAGAAATAATAAAAATCATAGCAGAAATAAATGAAAAAATACAAAAGGTTAACAAAATGAAACATTGGTTTTCTGAAAAAATAAACAAAATTGACAAACCTTTAGCCAGGCTAAAAAAGAAGACACAAATAAAAAGTCAGAGATGAAAAGGAGACAATATAACTGATGATGAAGAAATTCAAAAGATCATTAGTTACTATGACCAACTACAAGGTATATGCAACTAAACTGGAAAACCCAGAAGAAATGAATAAATTCCTGGATACAACCTACCAAGATTGAACCAGAAAAAAATTCAAAGCCTAAACAGGCAAATAACAAATAACAAGATAGAAATGGGCAGTGCCCATAGCTCAGTGGGTAGGGCCCGGCCACATACACCGAGGCTGGCAGGTTCGAACCCTGCCTGAGCCAGCTAAACGACGACAACTGCAACAAAAAAATAAGCCAGGCGTTGTGGTGGGTTCCTGTAGTCCTAGCTACTCAGGAGGCTAAGGCAAGAGAACCATTTAAGCCCAAGAGTTTGAGGTTGTTGTGAGCTGTGAAACCACAGTCCTCTACTGAGGGCGACATAATAAAACAGACAAACGCAGATAGAAACAATAATTAAGTCTCCCATCAAAGAAAAATCCAGGACCTGATGGTTTCACTGTTAAATTCTCCCAAGTATGGCTCGGCGCCTGTGGCTCAACGGGCTACGGCGCCAGCCACGTACACCTGAGCTGGTGGGTTTGAATCCAGCATGGGCCCGCCAAACAACAATGACGGCTGCAACCAAAAAATGGCCAGGCATTGTGGCAGGTGCCTGTAGTCCCAGCTACTTGGGAGGCGGAGGCAGGAGACTTGCTTGAGCCCAAGAATTGGAGGTTGCTATGAGCTGTGATGCCATAGCACTCTATCCAGAGCTTGAGGCTCTGTCTCAAAAATAAATAAATAAATAAATAAATATAAATTCTCCCAAGTATTCAAAGAAAAATTAATACCAATCCTACTTAAACTATTTCAAAAAATCAATGAGGAAGAAATACTCTCAAACTCATTCTATGAGGCCTATATCACCCAGATACCAAAACCAAACAAAGAAACAACAAAAAAAGAAAACTAGTGGCTCAGCAGCCACACCCACAGCTCAACATCTTTAGCAGTCTTCTACTGAGATACATGATGAGATACCTCTACCAGCAGGCTAGGAGATGGCAAAGACATCCTCTGTTCAGAGATACTTATTAAATCACTCCAGGAAGGCCATGCTCTCTCAGATGAATGTTACAGCCCCTACCAGTTCACCAATGCAGCAGAATATGACAAACTCAGCCTCAGGTCCTCTTTTTTTTTGAGGCAGAGTCTCACTATGTTGCCCTTGGTAGAGTATCCTGTTGTCACAGCTCACAGCAACCTCAAACTCTTGGATTTAAGTGAGTCTCTTGCCTCAGCCTCCCAAATAGCTGGGACTACAGAAGCCTGCCACAATGCCCAGCTATTTTGTCGTTGTTGTTGTTGTGGTTGTCATTGTTGTTTAGCTGGCCCAAGCAGGGTTTGAACCTGCCAGCCTTAGTGTAATGGCTGGCACTGTAACCACTGTGCTATGAGTGCAGAGCCAGGTCCTCTTCTTGATGAATGAGAACAAGCCAAGAAATTTACTACATAAACCATAAGAACAAGACCACCCCTTGGCTAGACCCAAGGCTTGATCCTCATTTTGGTAAAGCCATGAACTGGAGAATCAGTCAGAGTGCTCCAGTTACATAGCTACTCCCCTAGCTCCCCAGAGCCCGCAGGGAGGTGTTACTGGTGGCAGCAACTCCAATCAGCAGCAGATGTGGCTGCAACAACTGCAGATGGAGAAAGAGAGACTGCGACAACAAGAACTGCTTTGGCAGGCAATGCAGAATATTAATCCCAGCACAGAAAATTCTCCAAAATGTCAGGAATTAGCCCTCTGTAGCCAGTGCCAACACTGGAGCAGGAAGTTGGGACTCAAAATCCATTGTCTTCTCCCGGAATGTCTCAGGAATTGAGAAAAATAATAACCAGTAGCTCAGATCCTTTTCTTAATAGTGGCACCTACCATTCTCGAGGTGAGAGAACAGACAAGTGTACTAACATGAACAGCTACAGTGTCCCTCAAACTCCAGATGATTTCCTCAACAGCATTAATGAAATATACACAGGTGATACTATTAACCAAAGAATCCTGCCATCACAACAGAACCGTTTCCCAGACTACCTTGAAGCCATTCCTGGGACAAATGTGGACCTTGGAACACTGGAGGGAAATGGAATGAACATAGAGGGAGAGGAGCTGATGCCAAATATGAGGAAGCTTTGAGTTCTGACATCCTTAATGACATGGAGTCCATTTTTGCTGCCATATAAGAAAGCTGGATAAAGAAAGCTTTCTTATGTGGTTATAGAGTCCTTAGGTAGACTGAATTCTAAATCTGTGAAGGAACTAAGGAGATAAGACATACACCTGAAATTTCCAAATAAGCCAGTTACCCAGTTTCCGGGGAATACAGAAAAAAATGAACAAACATCCAATCAGATTCTTTCATCCATTATTTTGATTTTTCTTGTCCATTGTTGCTATTAATATATTGCCAACCTCTTTCACAGCTGACTCTAAAGAATCAAAAAAAAAAAACACTTTTTTCTTTCTTTTACTATTATAACTACTGTTCATTTTGGAGGCTGGGGAAAATGAGCCTGTTTGGATGATGGAAGCCATTCTTTTTGCCCACTTAGATGTTCACCGATCATTTTTAACTCAGACTTGGAAGTCAGATGCTTCATGTCACAGCATCTATTTGTTCAAGCGATTGTTTTTTCAGCTGGCCTTTGGCCAGTGGAAAAACATGACCTATTGGTCTGACAAGCCAAAAGTGTTGTATCTAATATTAAGAACTTAATGCTGATTTAAGAGATAGCTGAAACCAAGACTGAAGACTGTTTTACTTTCAGTGTTTTCTTTTCCTCCTAGTGCTATCTATTAGTCACATAAGGCATGAGACAATTTCCATAGAAATATATTAATTATTGACACATATGCTAGGATAGCTTTTGGTGGATATTTGTGTGGGTGTTTTTTTCTTGGTTGGTTGGCTGGTTGGTTTTGCCAGAACCTAGGCAATCACCATATTAATGAAACTGTTTATAGTTGTAGCTTGGGACAGTGGAGTGCTTTTAGTAAAATCTGTATTTCCTGGTTTTTTACCATCTTATTTAAATCTTGATTATTTCTGCTCTCTCTCATATACACACACACGATGTTTATAATAGCATGGTAACAGACTGTATCTTTTTTTAAGGTTTCCCTACTTTCCAATTTATTTTTAAATGGTAGCTTTGAATATATGCATTTAGAATACATGGCTTAGTAGTTTGAGGCAGTCTGCCAATGTTTGAAGTAGCTTAGTGTTGTAGAAAGGGTTTTTACTATGGATAGTGCTCTATGCCCTCTGGACCCACAATAGATATTTCTGATGAATTAGGAAAGAGCAAATAAGCAATGGCTTTATTGTCTTCCTTGCACTCACAATTTTGAGTCTTGATAGGAAATCACTGAGTACATTTCATAACTTACATGACAGAAATTAGCTTTATAGAAGTTTGCCTTTCTTAAATCCATAAAATCTTGGGAGTTTACCTTCACTTCAGTTTTGGAACTAAATTGTAGTACTTTAGTTTTCATTTGTAATGTTCACATTAAAGACTAGATTGACATGTTTCCTATAATATTCTTTTTACTTTTAAGACTTGTTCCTACTTCTGTATGCTGAAAATTGACCCTGGATAGTATATACAATACTATAAGGTCATGAGTTAGCTGGTAAAGCAATCAACTTGATAAATGTATATTGGTAGTTGAATTTAGCAAAGAAATAGAGATAATCTACTATGCAGCCTTAAAGAAAAATGGAGACCTTGAAATGAAGAGAATACTCATTGCTGATCACTTGAATATTTAAAAAAAAAAGAAAGAAAGAAAAATGGAGACTTTACCTCTTTCATGTTTACATGGATGGAGCTGGAACATATTCTTCTTAGCAAAGTATCTCAAGAATGGAAGAAGAAGTATCCAAGGTACTCAGCCCTACTATGAAGCTAATTTAAAGGTTTCTTATGAAGGCTATAACCCAACTATAGCACAAGAATATGGGATGGGAGGGGAGAGGGAGAGGCTGGGGTGGCGAGAGGGTAATTGGTGGGGCCAAATCTATGGTGCATTTTAGAAGGGTACAGGCAAAACTTACTAAATGCAGAATACAAATGTCTTCATACAATAACTAAGAAAATGCCATGAAGGGTATGCTAAACAGTTTGATGAAAATATTTCAGATTGTATATGAAACCAGCACATTGTACCCCTTGATTGCAATAATGTACACAGCTATGATTTAATAAAAAAAGGAAAAAAAAAAAAGTTCATCATCTTTCATCATCAGAAGAATGTAAATCAAAACCACTTTGAGACATCATCTAACTCCAGTAAAAGTATCCCACATCACAAAATCCCAAAACTACAGATGTTGGCATGGATGTGGATAAAATGGAACACTTCTACACTGCTGGTGGGAATGCAAGCTAGTACTTTCATTTTGTAAAGAGGTTTGGAGAACACACAGGGATTTAAATATAGACCTGCCATTTGATCCTGTAAATCCTCTACTAGGAGTATATCCAAAAGACCAAAATCACTTGGCAACAAAGATATTTAAACCAGATTGTTCATTGCAGCTCAATTCATAATTGCCAAGTCTTGGAAGAAGCCCAGGTGCCCATCCACCCATGACTGGATTAATAAATTGTGGTATATGTATACCATGGAATACTGTACAGCATTAAAAAATTAAGATGGAGACTTTACCCCTTTTATGTTTACATAGATGGAGCTGGAAAATATCCTTCTTAGTAAAGTATCTCAGGAATGGAAAAAAAAATCCAATGTACTCAGGACTAGTATAAACCATTTTATAATCACTCACACTTCCATATGAGAGATGAATCACAACCATAGCCCAGGACAAAGGAGGGAAAATAATGATAGGAAGGGAGGGGTGTGGTTTGATCAAGGAAGGGTTAATGGTGGGACCACACCTATGGGGTATATCACAAAGGTACAAGTCAAATCTATCAAGTATTGAACACAAATGTCTAAACACTGTGATTAAGTAAATGAGGTGAAAGCTATGTTAATTAGTAAGCACTCCAATTTGTACGAATAATCAACACATTAAATCCTACAATGCATAAATGTATTCATGCTCTATGTATATATGACTTGATAAAAAATGAAAATAAAAAAGAAATTGAGGTATATGTACACCATTAGAATACTATGCAGCCATGAAAAATATGGAGACTTCACATCTTTTATGTTTACCTGGATGGAGCTGGAACATATTCTTCTTAGTGAAGCATCTCAATAATGGAAGAAAAAGTATCCACTGTATTCAATACTATTATGAAAGCAATATATAATCACCCACACTTTCATTCAAATGATAAAACACAATTATAGTCCAGAATGAAGGAGGGAAAAGTGGGAGAGGATAGGGAGAAGGGAGGCCAGGAGGAGTGAAGGTATTTGGTGGGACCTCACCTACTGTGTGCAATAAAAGGGTACGTGTCAAAACTATTAAGAGTAGAGTATAAATTTCTTAACAAATAAGTGAAGTGAAGGTTATGTTAACCAGTTTGATGTAAGCATTCCAAATTGTATATAAAATCAGTATGTTGTACCCCATAAATGCATTAATGCCACAGTTATAATAAAAATAAATAAATTTGCAAAAAAAATTTTTGGTGTTAACTGGTTTCCTATAGAATTTCTAAAGAAAGCACATAATGAAAAATGGAAAGCAAAAGCTGTGAATGAACAACTAACAACACAAATACATGACAACAAAGTTTCTGCAGCAGCATGAAAGTAACTCTTTATCTGATGTAGTTGTGTATTAACATGGCTAAGGACCAAGCCCAAACCCACCAGATGAGGTAAGGAAAGCATTATGATCTGAAACTTGGGATGGGAACATTTAGAATAACATGGACAAATATCTCTGAACCTCCTCTTCACAGCAAAGGAAGCTGTCTCCAAACAAGAGAACCTGTGTATTATTTAAAAAAAAATTAATATGCCAGGGACATTCATTTCTCTCACTACCTCCTCATTGCCTCCAGTTCAATATTAGGAATTAAATCCTCACATGGTCTTGAAGAAAAAAATATTAATATCTTACTCTGAAAGGGGCTAATTTATACTTTGAGACATATTGATCAAAGAGTATAAAATAAAATAGAAGGCTAAACAGGAACAAATTTATTGAAATGGGTGGCTCATATGGTATTTTATATCTTGTGTTGAGTAAAAAAGCAGAGGTCAGGATGGCTTATTGAAGTTGGATTTAACAATAGCCTACTGTCAGTGAGGTCAAATACTAGAACTTCGCTGGTGTACTGTACAAAAAAAAATGCTGGGTTTCAGGAATATAGAAATATTGAGTGAATCTATTCTATGCAAATAACTGGATAACTACCCTTAACTCAAACTCCAGGGAGCACTAGGAGGATACTTCCTATACCAAGACATTAAGAAATGCTTTTGTGAAAGACACACCAATATCATCAAAAATCTCTAGGTATTTTGTATTTTGTAAATATGATAGTGGCAGATAGTGCAGTGGAACTTGGTTCTCTGAAATCAATGGGTATAATGGCACCAGGAGTGGTATAGGCCATATGGCAGTGCTTAACTGAGACACGTGGGTGAAATTACCACAATAAGCACTTAGCTATACAGAGATGATCAAAGTATATTGACCCATAATGGCTGTGGTAATTATTTCAGAGAGACTAACAATAAAATATAAGGGCATCATCCTTAAGATGTTCTTGACATTCTAGATGTGATAGCAAGAATTTCTCATGAGTTGCTGTGAATACAAAAGAACTACAGACAGAATCTATATTATTTTCCAAATACCAGAATTATGGTTGGAATAAAAATACTAGCACACATTGGTTCCCAAACCAATGGTTTCCTATCTCCAAGAAAGGAAAGGCTAAGAGGAAGGTCCTAGAACTGCTCCCAAGATGGTAATCATAAGTAATAAGTCATCCCTTCGGAAACTGCACAGATTAGTGCCACCATCAAAGTCTAGTTATAGAAGTAATAATGCATATCATCATTTAACTTGTTTTCCTGATGCAAAAAACAAACCATGGAGAATGTTATAAATGTCTTAACACAATAATTAAGAAAGTGTGGTGAAGGCTATGTTAACCAGTTTGATATAAGTATTTCAAATTGTACATGAAACCAGCACATTGTACCCCATATATTCATTAATGTATACAGCTATGATTTAATTTTAAGAAATGGAGAATGACTGTAAATTATTGCAAACTTAATTCAGTAGTGATGGCAATCATTGGTGACTCACAGAGTTATATCTTTACCACTATGTAAAGATAAAAGGTAAATCACCATGGCCTTTTGCAACTGATATGCAGCAAATGGCCTAGAAATTCCCTTTTTTTATACATAAGCAGCAAAAACAATCAAAGAACAGTTTGCCTTCAACAAGAGAGTAATGATAGGAGATGAGTGTATCATTGCTATACCTTGCCTCATGGCTATGTCAATTGTCTTCTGTTCTCTGTGATAATATAGACCTGTGAGACTATTATCGGCATTACAGCCAATAAAATATCATACCAACTCCATTATCTTGGCCACAGTTTGCTTACTAGACTTGATGTAGTCTACTTGTAGTCTACTAACAAGTATCACAAATGTTTTCATAAAATAAGTATATGCTAGAGAGTAGAAGATAAACTCTCCAGCACTTCAGTAGGTTACCATAGTGGCTAAGTTCCTGGGGATACAGGGGTCTGAGACATATTGAGGTATCCCTTCTAAAATCAGACAAGTTTATGTACTTTACTTAGCCCACTACAAAAAAGAGGAACTATGTTTGATGGCATAACTTAGACAGTATTGGGAACATATGCCATGTTTGGACCTGCCACTCTGTATCATTTACCAGATATTGCAAAAGCTGCTCCCAGTGAAGATTGGAAACCTGACAATAAGACACAAAGTGGCCTTGACTTAGATGTCTTGTCATAAAGTAGATATTATTTTATCCACAAACTAAATAGAGCAGTTCTAGAAGGAAAAAGCAAATTGCACAAGCAAGTTTCTCTGACTCCCATGGTATCAATGTGTTCCTTTTGCTGCCTCTCCCACAACTCATTTCTTTGTGACACTAATCAGAAACTCATTGTCAGGGCAGTGCCTGTGGCTCAAAGGAGTAGGGCACTGGCCTCATATGCTGGAGGAGGTGAGTTCAAACCCAGCCCCGGCCAAAAAAAAAAAAGAAAGAAAGAAAGAAACTCATTGTTAAAAGAGGAGGAAAAAAGTGTGGACTTGGTCTATGATTGGATTGGCAAGACACAATAGCATCAGTCAGAAAATGGGCATTATAGCCTTCTTGAAAATGCCAAGTGGGTATAAGTCCAGGCAGCACCTCTGGTTGTTCACTTTGCCAAAAGAGATGGCCTGAGTTAGAGATTCACGGGCAGTTGATAAACCTTATGGAGGGTTGGTTGACTGGTGAGAAATCTGGAAGGAATAAAATTGTTGGTAATAAGAAAGACTAGGGAAAAGATGCATGTATAAACCTCTTTGAATAAATAGACTGAAAATATTCATATCCTGTCTGTCCTACAATATCCCCCAATGTAGAGCCTCAAAAATGAGGTAGGCAAAATCTACTCAAGTCAATGTTAGTCACATTCATTTTTCCTGAACACCTCAGGGCTTATCAAAAGACCAATGAATTAAAGTATCTGTGGCTGCAGAAGAAAGTTTTACATGACCTCACAGCCTCTTCTTACTGAAACTGACCTAGCTTTCTACACACCCTACCAAATGTGAGGACCCGCCACAACATACCTGGAATATGTGAGGACAGGTCATCACTTCTTGAATAAATAAGTGGTCTACTGCAGTTAACCTATGGGCTATTTTCTTGGCTCATCTACAGTGTTTCTACCAGCACCACAATTATGTGCTTACAGAATGGCTTCTACACCACCACACTATCACGTCTGACCATGGTCCCATCTTGTGGCACAGCATTTATGAAAATTTGTTCATTTCTACAGGATTCACTTATTGTCTGTCAATAATCAAGAAGCAGTTAGCTTAATAGAATGGTATTATGACTGGCTAAAGATTCTATTGTGGCGTGAACTTGGAGAGATGAGAGACGAGAATGATATTAGTGATTTTAAAAATACCCTAAAGCTGTAGCCTAAACTTGATGCCATTTCCCCCAAATACATTAGGCATGAGTCTGAGATTAGAATGAGGTGATGATGGAAATGACTCCTCTCACTATCAAACAAAATAACCTAATGAATTAGTTTTTATTTTCTGTTTTGGGGGACCCTAAATACAGTGCATTTGGATACCAGTATCTGTGGGAAAAATGCTTTTGCTAGAGAATATAATCATGGTCCCATTAAATTGGAATCTTCCCATTGCAGGTTCTTTATGATATTGAAAAGACAGGCAGACAAGGGGTCACTGTACAAGTAGATAAAAGTTTAAAATATTTTAAAAGACTTTACAAAAAGATGATACATATCTATCAAACTGTAATAGGTTATCTCCACCTAGGTGGAAAGATGGTAGATTATATGAATTTTGTTAAGTGTTGCTATAAGTACTTAACAAATTTGACATGATTAACATAAATTACTTTGTAATTTTTTTTAAAGTACTTAAACCTTTTTTTTTTTTTTTTTTTTTATTTAGTCAGATGGGCCACGCATTTTGACTAACACTTATAATATTAGTGCTCTGGAAGGCCAAGGCTGGTCGATCACTTGAGCCCAGGAGTTCAAAACCAGCCTGAGTAAAAGTGAGACCCTATCTCTACTAAAAATAGACAAATTAGCCAGGTGTTGTGGCAGGTGCCTGTAGTATCAGCTACTTGGGGAGCTAGGCAGGAGAATCACTTGAGCCTAAGAGTTTGAGGTTGCTGTGAGTTATGCTGATGCCACAGCACTCTAGCTTACACAACAGAGTGAAACTCTGTCCTAAAAAAAAAAATTAGTAGGGAGCAGCACCTGTGGCTCAAAGGAGTGGAGTGCCGGCCCTATATGCCAGAGATGGTGGGTTCGAACCCAGCCCCAGCCAAAAAACTGCCCCCCCAAAAAAAAAATTAATAAGATGAAAAAATATCTCAAAGAGCTACATTGCCTTTCAAAGATGAATTTAATGTTACCAATGACTTTCATATATGTAAAACACATTCATAAATAGTATAAGTAGTTAAAATACACATAAAAGTTTCTTTTAAATGCTATCAGAAATTTTAAACACTTTAAATGATCTTAATTATAGTTTTGGGTTTTTTTTGTTTTCAAAGCTATTTTATCCATAAACATATTTTCTCAACTTTGTTTATAAGCATATGACATTTGGGGGCATAAATATTCATTACAAATAAGTTTTCATGATGCACTAGTATATGTCATAACAATGCCTGTGTATTTACAAAAATTAATCACCATTTCACTTCCAAACATAGTGAATTGCAACAAGATACTTTTTCTACAAACTATTCTTCCTTCTCTATACCTCAAAACTAATAGTAATGGAAAACAAAGGTAATTTCTAAGTGTAAACATAAATGTAAGCAACAAAATGCATACATACAAATTAGATGGCTTTTAAATGTGTAATTTTTTTCAAAAAATAAGATGAAATAATTACATACCAATGCAATTCCTGCAGAATAATGGGCAACACACATTTTCCCAGGAAATGTTGCTCCTGCATAATTCGGATAATCCCTATAACTAAATAAATAAGTATAAATTTATAATTAATTTTAATGAATAACTTAAATGTGAGCATTTCTGCTAACAATATAAGTCTTTATCTCACAAATCCCTAGTTGAAGCAAATTGAGGTATAATCTTTCCATGTGTCCTTAATTGTTTCAAATTTGTAAGATATTTTTGTTAGTTTTAATTTGGTTAATTACTTTTGATTTCTGAAACAGATCCAATGCATCTACATTTTGATTCCTTTATTTAAGGTTACAAAAGGCTTTTATTCAACATTTGATCAAAAAAAATTGTTGAATTATAGTGACAAATATTTTTAATGTTAAGGATTAAAATTTATCACTCTCATCTAGAAAAGTTCAGCAGTTTCTCACAAAAATAACTGTATCACTTCACAAACAAACATTATTTCAGCTTTAAGTAATGACCCATATAAATTCATATGATAATAGCACTATTCTCAGTGCTTCATTCTCAAAACAAACCAGTGAGGCAGATATTATTAAAATTTTTATTCCCATTTAAAAAAATTAAACATCAGATGAAAAGTATAATTTAATTTAAAAATTTTTTAAGAAAAGGAAAAGTAAAGTAATTGGCTCAAGGTAGCATGATTAATAAGTGCTACTGAAGGATTTCAACTTAGGAATTCTCCACTAAGGAGGAAGCAGACAAGATGAAGGACTAGAAGCAACTCTCACACACTCTCTGTGGGAGGGCATGGAGAACTACAAGTAGATGCTCTCGTACAGATTGGTCCCTCTTACAAATAACACTGTAGATCATCAGAGAACTGATGGGAGAAACTCAGAATAAGGAAGACAGGGAAAGGGAGCACCACTCACTAAGACTGGAAGGTAAGACTAAGGTGTCTCGGGGAGACACCTACATATGGGAAAGAGATAAAGGAGAGAGCCCAAGAGTCCCACACTACCCACATAAACACTCTCACTCAAGCTGTGGGAGGTCCTCCTACCACTACTACAGGCCTCTGTGCTGTTTAGGGAACTGTTTAGAGGCTATATAGGAAAGTTACATCAGATAGCAAGCTAACAGGGATCCATTGGTCTTAGTTCCCAGCTTACTGTAGCTGATGCCACTCTGTGTGCTCAAGTCTGAAGCTCCTGGCCTACATAGGGATTATCTTTGCTGTAAGTTCCCCACATTGGCTCTTACCAACCTGAACAAGGAGCAGGGGGAACAAATACACTTTCACACCTATGACTGGGTTCTAGATGTCCCAACAGAGAACTTGTAGAGCTCAGGGGGTCCCACGGTAGCAGCCTCTATGAAATCTGTATACAGAGAGAACCCCTCTGTATACAGTGGCCAAGCCCTCATGGCCCTGTATCCAACCAGTGCAAGAAAACCCCTCAGCCCTGCTGTATCAAGTTCCATGTCTCCACAGTCCTGCATACTAAACAAAGGAACAAGTCCCTAACCCTGCACACAAGTGAAGCTCCACACTTCCATAAACCTGAACTCTGAATGTGAGGCCAGGATGCCCAGCCTGGTGCACCAATGGGTGGACCACACTCCTGAAGTCTCACACACCCTGCAGAGAGCCACATACCTGCATACCCACACACAGTGAAGTAGGTCATTCCCCTTGGTTTCATGTGCTAGTCAGCCAGTAGGCCACATGCCAATAGGCCACACTTCTGCAGCCCTGAGCACCAAGCAGCATAACAATTACCCTAACCTTGTGCACTGAGTAACGGACCATGCCCCCATAGCACTGTGCTATGCAATGTCTGCAGTCAGTATCTCCACCACACACCCACTAACACAAGATGCTCATCATTGCTTATCACTAGTATACCTTGATATAGATGAAGCAAACACCTGCAGCTCTGATGCCTGTGCCCATAGCACATAAATAGCCTAACCAAACAGCCAATTTCACCACCATGGGGAGACTCAGGAAGAGCAATCTACTGCAATGATCATCTCAGTGGAGAGGAACTCACCCATTACCCTGTCTAAGCTTCCAACACCAGCCTATGGGCCAATGCACCAACCAAAATGAATATGCTTCAGCATCTGCTCAGGTTGTAACAATCACAGGGGATTGCGACAACAAGAAGAAGAGCTGTGTGACAAGCTCTCAGTGACCAATCCCTCTCCCAGAAGGTAAACAATCAAAAATAAGACAAAAAAGCATTGTTAAGGACCTCTCTTCCTTCACTCAAAGTAGGAGACTTCTGGCAAAGGAGAACAGTTCCACTGCAAACCTA
Source organism: Arctocebus calabarensis (assembly GCA_963573935.1). NCBI lineage: Eukaryota > Metazoa > Chordata > Mammalia > Primates > Lorisidae > Arctocebus > Arctocebus calabarensis. Next base: position 19,584 of record CAUYON010015163.1, read on the forward strand.
TCAAACCTGACCTGAAAGAAGAGGTTTTGAATGATAATAAACAAGTAAAAAATGTCTGATAATATGGAAAAAAAAAAAAAGAAAAGCTAATTCAACACTCCCAAAGAATCATAATAAATCCACAGCAATAAACCTCTACAAAAAGTAAAATTATAAAATTCAGGGCGGGCAGAGGCAAGATGGCCAACTGGAGCTAGTTTTCCACAGAGGTTCCCATCCAGAAGGAGTGTTAAAGGACAGAAGTTTAGCAAGTAAGCCTATGGTTTGCAGTTAAGCCAAGAGAGAAGGTTCAAGAATGCACATCAACCCTGCTGAGGTGAACTGCAACCCCAAGGATACAAACAATAGGTACAAAATCCATTGCCAAATGGAAAAGAGTCCCCTCCCCCAAAAGAACAGGTCACAGTACACTTTCTACAAACAATTGAGTAGAGTTCAAACATCATCCCATTTTATCCCATGGGAGAGACCCTCTAAAAACTGGACCTCCTTCCCCCACTAGGGTGCCATGACACTCTCCTGCCAGGCACAAAACTATACAAAACTGTACATATTCTCTACCTGCAATTGTGAACTCCCAGCACTCCCCTCCACTCTCATCTCAAGGTTTGGAAGCCTGTCCCCCATAGAGTCCAGATTCCTGAGTATTTTCTCAAGAGGTATGGCTAGGGAATGGGCTGTGGCAAGTCTGTGCTGATTCTGTGGCACGGGGGTAAGGAGGAGATGGTGGACTGAAGGAACCCTATGGGAGAGGGAGAGGCAGTGCCCTGTAGCACAGAGCAGCAGCGGCAGCAGCAGGAACAATAGGGCTCACACCCTTGGGGATATTTTGGAGAGACACTCCCTGTCTCTCTGAGCAACCAGAGAAAGCTGGGCATCTTCTCTGGTGGCAGACACTGGTGGAACAGATCTGGGATAGTAACACAGGCCCTGTGAGCAAAGGATATGCCTAATGAGGCACCTGCCTGGGCAGGGTGCGGCGGAAACAGAGAATAGAAGATGCGTGCACAGAGATGGCATACTCCCAGGGTGAAGCTGAGCCAGAGGACTGCTTTAGTGAACTTAAAAAGCACCTGGATTTCAGGGGATCATAGCTGACACAAAAGCAAGAGGTTAGAGGCTGTAACTCAGAGCTGAGTGTGAGCTCTAACCATACCCACCCCAAGACAGACTGCAGTGGAGACAGACACACCAGCTCTAGGCAGCAGCAGAGACTGAGGCTGAGTCAGAGTTTTTGTCAACTCAAATAGCACCTGGTCCACAGGGGAATATAGCCAGAATAGAATCACAAAGTCTGCACAAATATAAGTGTCAGCAACATCAATCAGGAGTGGGACTGGAACTGATGACCCACCCCCGCTTTCATTAACAACCTGAGGTTGTCAGGCCTCAGCTCCCCCTGCTGGATGATAGCACAGTGTGGAGGTCTGGCCAAGGAGACACAGATCTCCCCTGACTCAGGCAGGTACAAACTCCTGGAGGAGCATCTGCTCATTGGAGGGAACTTGGTCACAGACCAGCAGGGTTACAAGTGACTGGGTGTGACAAAGGTACAAGGTGGGAAAGGAGGCATCAACCTTCCCAGACTAATTCATTTGCTGGGTGGGGTCCTTCAGACTCCACAGAGCACCAGAATGAGTCATACGTGAGCTGCCAACAGACCCATACTATCTAGTTGCCAGAGACATTTTGAACTCTCCCACTTTAGCTTGGGTGCTGATTGGGACAATTGACTTGGATCTCTCGAACTGGAACAATCACCCAAGGACTATCCAAAGTGGTACCCTGGGTGTGTGGTCGTGGGAAGCTTTGATTTTACTTTTCCAGTTGTTGCCCCTGGGGGATGGGGTGACTTAATTGCTGGAATTTCTCCACAGCTGAGACTTCAACCCAGAGTACCTGACTCACTAGAGTAGGAAAGAGACCAGCTGGAGACAAGACAGAGCCACTTAGCCCCCACCACACCAAGTAAGTCCCCAGTGTCTCTGGCCGTAGCACTGTATAGGTTCTTTGAAAAGCTCTAGGGGAAAAGGTACAGATTCCAGTCACAGATCATGGGCAAAGGGCTGGTTAATCACTACTCCAGGAGTCCCCAACCCAACTTCAACTTATCTGCTCATCTAGACAAATGGTGTAAAATAATCATGGGACAGAATCAGTGGAAAAACTCTGGTAACATGAATAACCAGAGTTGATCAAATCCCCCAAGGAATGATATGGCAGACACAACTAAAGATCCCATTCATAAACAAATGGCTGAGATGCCAGAAATTGAGATCACAATTTTGATGGGAAATAAGATTAACAGAATAGAGGAAAAGTTGGAATTAGAAATTCAAGGAGCATTTCAAAAGTTGTCTCAAGAATTCAAGGAATTCAAAGACAAAATCACCAAAGATTTTGACACATTGACACAAGAATTTGCAGCCCTCAAAGATCAGAAAAATGCAGTAGAATCCATCAGTAACAGAACGGAGCAAGAAGAAGAATTTCTGACATTGAAGATAAAGCTTTTGAACGCTCCCAAATGCTCAAAGAGGAAGAGAAATGGACAGAAAAAAAATGGATCATTCTCTCAGATAGTGCTGGGATAATTCAGACAAAACTAATATTCACTTTACAGGAATTCCTGAAGGTGACAAAATTGCTTCACAAGGCACAGAGGCTCTTCTTCATGAGATTATGAAGGAGAACTTTTCAGACATGCCAAGAAATTCTGAAATTCAGAGAGCAGATAGTTTCAGAAACCCAGCACAACTCAACCTGAATAAGACATCCCCCAGGTACATCATAATTAACTTCACTAAAGTTGATGTGAAGGAGAAAATTCTGAAAGCAGTCAAATGTAAAAAAAAGAAACCATAACTTATTAGGGGAAGAATATTAGACTGCCTGCAGATTTCTTTGCTGAAACCTTTCAAGCTAGAAGAGAGTGGTCATCACCTTTTAATCTCCGAAAATGAAATAACTTTCAACTCAGGATCCTGTACCCAGCTAAACTGAGTTTCGTTTATGATGGAGAAATTAGATTTCAATGACATTCACATCTTGGAGAAATTTGCCATAAGTAAACCAGCTCTCAAGGATATTCTCAGACATATCCTCCATAATAACCAGGGTGATCCTCCTTAAAAGTAAACTCACTCAGAAACTTTTGATCAAATTCCAAATTCCACAGTGGTGAAAGGATTAAAAATATCCACTGGAGGGCTCGGTGCCTGTGGCTCAACAGGCTAAGGCGCCAGCCATGTACACCTGAGCTGGCGGGTTCGAATCCAGCCCGGGCCTGCCAAACAACAATGACGGCTGCAACTCAAAAATGGCCGGGCATTGTGGGGAGTGCCTGTAGTCCCAGCTACTTGGGAGGTGGAGGCAAGAGTCTCATTTGAGCCCAGGAATTGGAACT
>CAUYON010015166.1:0-15345 GCA_963573935.1 Arctocebus calabarensis
CGCTCACATCCTCATGTGTCCATCTCGTGTGCCGCCCCTCAGTGCCCACCCCAACGTCCTCATGTGTCCACCTCGTGTGCCGCCCCTCAGTGCCCACGCTCACGTCCTCATGTGTCCATCTCGTGTGCCGCCCCTCAGTGCCCACCCTCACGTGGCTGCCCTCGCACGCACCCTCCCAGGAGTCACAGCTCTCAGCAGCAAACTCCACTCCCAGTGGTTCTCCATGTTCCCACACCTGCCCCGCACTGAAAACGTCCCCTCGGCTCCCTGTGACTGTGCCCTCTCGTGTGCAGGGAACAGCGGGTGACGAGAGGCACTCATCCTGAGAGCTCCGCGGCTGCTGCAGGCACCAGGCAGCTCCAGAATTTCCATCCTGTTCACCGTGAGGAAACGTAAGCAGCCAGTCGGGCGCTGTCCTGCGGAGTTCACCGTAAAGCTAGGAAACCCACGACAGAAGCCCCGGGGAACAGCTGCCTGGCAAGACAGGGCACCGTGCCACCAGGAGAGCCCGCAGCACATGGCCCCCGGGGCAGCCAGGATGGGAGGGCCCCTCCTGCACAAGCGACTCACCCTCGAGGGGGCAAGTGTGTGTAGTCAGGGGGCTCTTGTCTACGCTACCCATCTTCTAGAAAAGTGGATTCAGGAGAGGTAACCTTGAGCCACTCCAATGAGTGGCAGCTAGGACTAGAACCCAGCTTGTCACCCAACTCATTTTTTAAATGAACACCTTATTAAAATATACAAAATGCACAGCTCCACAGTTCCCACAGGTGATCACACCTGCCCCACCCTCACCCCCTGCAAGAGCTGACTCACTACAGGAGCCCAAAGGAACCGGTACCCTGACTCCCGACACGGATTCACTTGTGACCTCGTATCAGTGCCACTGGGTCTGGCTCCGCTTGCGGGACACTGTGCCCAGCAGATGCTTCTCTTATTCCTTGCCATCATCTCATGGCCCACTGGGGGAACATACCTCACTCTACATTCCAGGAAGGTGGAGTTGTCTCCACTGTGGGGCTCTCTGAGAACATGCTTCCACATGCCTTCCGTGGATTCACTGTGTCATCATGCGAGCCCACCAGCGGCTTTCAGGGGCCTCCCAGAGCACCCCGTCGAGCTCCATTCCCATGGGGGAGCTCCTGCCACACCCCGGCCCCAGCCACACTTGGTCCTTCTCTTCTTAGCCATCTGGTTAACACAGGTATACGACACTCGTGCCTCACTGTGGCTTTCATGTGCATTTCCTGGGTGACCGGGACGCTGAGTATGCCCACTGCCACCTGGATATCCTCTCTCACCAGCACAGGGACAGGACAGGGATGCCAGGTTAAGCTGTTCAGTTGGTATGGTTTTTCCTTTCTTCACTGTGACTTTTGTAGGTGGTACAGGAACAAAGTAGCCTCTGGGACACGAGCCAGAGCTTTGGAGCCAGTCTACCCAGGAACCCGTGGCAGCCTCAACCCACCCAGAGGGATTTGGGGCCAGCAAGGGCCTGGCCCAGCAGTGGTGTCATCAAACAGGAATGACGGTGACAGCAGCACCATGGGCCATGAGCTCACGTGAGCTCCACACACAAACCCTGGGGGCCATGCTTGGTGCCCCATGTCCACATTTTACCAGCACCCCTTGCACCTGAAGCTGCCCCAAATCGCCAGGAGGGACAGGAGGGAAGGAGGGGACAAAGCCAGACTGAGATGAAATCCCAGTTTTCTAGTCACTGCCACCATTGAACAGTCACCTTGTCTTTCTCCTAATCCTGTGCACAGGAACCCAGCAGGAGGCAAACTGGGGCTTGAGGGGAGAAGCTGGGGACGCCTTAAGCTGCAGTGGAAAGAAAGAAAACAAGAGCCACTCATGGGTTTCTCCCACGGAAAGGACCCACCCCGAGCGCTGGCTGCAGAGTGCAGAAGGGGCCCTGAGGCTGCCTGGCCCCAAGGCTGGAAGGCACCAGAAAGCCACAGCTGCCCAGCACCCGCTTCCCTCCAACTGGGAAGTGAAGAGGACGGGTGTCACCCAGGACGCAGCCCCTCCCAGCTTTCCACCGGCTTGCTTCAGCCCCATCTCTGTGGTCTCGAGTCAAAAACACACCAGGCCGGCAAGCCACAGGTCCTGACAGAAGACTGGGAGGCCAGGCGGGCCCTGGCACCCTCACCCCTAGACCTCGAGCTGGTCGCTGGCGTTCCCTGCCTGCCGGTGTCATGAGGCCAAGCAGGTGCAGAGCGGAGCTTATTGACTGTTTACAGAAGGCTCTTCCAAGTATCCTGCCCTGGATTAAGAAACTAGGTTACATGGCCACACAGGAAAGGTCAGGAGGGCCCGGCTCGGCCAGTAAACAGGAATGAAGGAACCAGTTCCCTTACTCCACAGATGAGGCAACTGAGGTTCAGAGTAGTCAACAACGGTGAAGGCTTTGGAGTCGGGCCACCTGGTCAGGACCCGTTACCCCTTTTACAGGAACCTGCTCCTCTGAGCCTCTCCAATCCCTACACCTGGTGAGTCCCAAACCCCACTTCACCTGGCCTTTCTCAGAAACCCGACCTGTGTTCTCCCCATGCCCGCACTCCATGGGGATTTAGCTCTGAGAGCCTCACCTCACCTGAGGTCAACACTTCCCGCCCCCATCCTCTCTGTTCCCACCCACACCACCACCACCATCCTCCTAAGACGACACTCCCGTCCGGGCCCTGCTCAGGAACTCTCTCTGGCTCCCTGCGGCCTCTGACGCCGAGGCCAGCCTCCATGGTCTTCACACTAGGTGCTCCGCAGTGGGGTCTCAAGAGCACTCCCCCACCCCTCTCCACTCTGGCACCCAATCTGCTTCTCTCCAAAACATAGCTTCCTGCCACCCATTTCCACATCCGGAGCATTCCACCAGAAACCCCTCTCCTCTGTCCACTCCCTCCTACCCTCTGTGACTACAAATGTCCCTCCCTTGCTGCACGCACAAGCTTTGCTCCCAGCACTACCTCCAGACTGCTGTCTGTGCCTTTTCCTGAGTATGCACGGGGGTGTGTTCCCTTGCACCCCCTGCCTCGCACAGCCCTGTCACAAGACGCAGAGCTTTAAGCACATGCCGATGGACCTCCCCACCGGGTCGCAAGGACAGCGTGTGCTCAGCACCAGGAGCACAAGGACTCCAGGACACTGCCGCGGCCTCTCCTGGGCCGCTGGCAGCCAGACATGAACACGGGAGTGCCAGGGCGGGATGGCTCCTGCTTGCAGAAGTACCAAGGCCAGGCTCCGACCCTGCCTGAGGACTCGAAAGGCTGGCTGGAGGGCAGGGTTGAGCGGAGTTGTGAAGGAGAGTTCCCCCGGGGGACAGTGGGATGGGACTGAGAGGTCACTATGGGGGGAAGGACATGCGGTCAGGACATGCAGCCAGAACACGGATGTGCATAAGGGGCCCTGGAGAACCTGAACCACAGCAGCGAATGCCAGCCTGCTCGTGGGTGGTAATGAGCGGCTTAATGAGACTTAGTAAGTAGCAAGGACACAGCAGATTATTAGAGTGGCCTGCATTCAGAGAGACAGGACAGAGGTGTCCCGGTGTTTGTCACAGGCATACCTATTCCGCTCTTCTTCCCAGACAAGTTGTGTGGCTTTGGGCAAACTTGTAAACTGCTCATCTCAGTGCCTCGGTCGAAGGTGAATGCCGCCTCCTATTCCCCACTACTCACAAGAGTGACTTTAAGAGACCCCAGCTCTAGGCAGTGCCTATGGCTCAAGGAGTAGGGCACTGGTCCCATATACTGGAGGTGGCAGGTTCAAACCTGGCCTAGGTCAAAAACTGCAAAAAAAAAGAAAAAAGTCCCCAGCTCTGTCCTAACATCTGACAATGCTACACCTCACTCCTAGAACCCCTGGCCTTAGGCTGCAGCTTAGGGCATTGGCATCTGGCAGCTCCTGACCATAGAGGAGCCTGTTCCTGCAGACTGCTAGGTTTCACTGGAGACCTCGGAACCTGGTGGGGGCACTGCAGGGTCTGCCTGGTGACAAGGCGTAACAAGGCATTTACTGGGAGAACACCCTCCACCTGGATGGTGGAGACACAGAAGTGGACATTCCTGCACCAACACCAAGGCACAACCCTTCTCCTACAAGACATGTCAGACCAGGCCCAGTAGATACATATTAGGCTTGAAGCTGGAGCTCAGAAATTTTCTCAATTTCCCATACTTTATCAGGGCTGCCTCACCTTTGATCCCACCGTAAGGCCCACCTGTAGATAGCGCCTGTTATGAATAACCCCTTATGACCTGAGAAGTTCCTCATCATCCTAAGGTGCCCTGATAAGGTCAGAAAGAGATCAGTAGGGAAAGACCTAGGTCCAAATGAGAGGACAGAGCAAGAGGGACCAGGAGGCTCCTAAGGCCAACTATTCACCACCAGTCCTATTCGCAAAATGCAATGTGGGAAGCCAGCACTCCATGCTGGAGCCTCCCCTCCAGGAGTCCACACCCAGAAGGTCATCGACTGTGGGGCCTGCTACGGAGGAAACCTTTAGGAAAAACAGGCCCCACTTAAACCCAGACTCTCCTGGCTCAAAGCTGATAAGAAGAATCCTTTGTAACACCCCCTCCCCACCTCTTTTCCCCTGAGGCAAATAAGGAGTGACAGGGGGCTCTTGGTTCTTATGTGAAGACAGTTAATAATTACATTAAATATAAATGGTCTAAACACTAATTAAAAGACATAGTCACACAGTCAAAAAGACAAAGGCAAGCCTGACTGTAAGAAATCCACTTTAAATATAAAGAGATGAGTTATGAGGGAAAAATATATACCATGTAAACACTAATCAGCAGCAAATGGAGCAGCTTTATTTATTTATTTTTCATACATCTTTATTTATTTATTTTTTGCAGTTTTTGGCCGGGGCCAGGTTTGAACCCACCACCTCCAATATGTGGGGCTGGCGCCCTACGCCTTGAGCCACAGGTGCCACCCTTGGAGAAGCTTTATTATTGTAACAGCGAAGTAAATTACAGGATGAAGAACACTGCTGGATTAAAGTTGGGCATTCCATAATGTTCAAAAGGTCAATCTACCATGAATACCTAACACTCCACAAGCCTAAGGAACTGGAATTTTCTTTTGTATTTCATATTTATCATCATTTCTATTTTATTTTTATTAAGAACAAGGTCCTGACGTTTGCATACTGACTCTCCCACTGACAACTCCCTCCCCAGCCTCTCTCTAGCTGGGGCTCTCCCCTCAGGGCTCAGCTTAGGAACTCCCTCCCTTAACATTCTCAGACCCCTCTACAGGGAGGGCCCCCCTCCATCCCTTCATATGCGACTTCACCCCACTACAGCACTCATCACCCTACTCAATGCATCTTTATCTGTCCCCTCCAAAGACCACAAACTCCCTAAGGCCAAGGACAGGTATCATGTTCATTTCTGTATTCTTGGAACTGACACATTATAGATAATTGACAAATAAGAATTTATGTCTCAAAAACTCAAGCCTATGGGCCAGGCAAAGTGGCTCACACCAGTAATCCTAACACTCTGGGAGGCCCAGGAGGGTGGATTGCTTGAGATCAGGTGTCCAAAACCAGACTGAGCAAAGTGAGACCCCGTCTCTACTAAAAATAGAAAAACTAGCTAGGCTTTGTGGCAGATGCCTGTAGTCCCAGCTACTTGGGAGGCTGAGGGAGGAGGATCGCTTGAGCCCAAAAGTTTGAGGTTGCTGTGAGCTGATGCCATGGCCCTCTACCCAGAGTGAAAGAGTGAGTCTCTGCCTCAAGCCTAGTAACTCACTGACTCTCACACCGCAGGCAATTTGTGTTGAAAGAGAAGGCACAGTGAGCATGAAGTGAGAATTTGCCCTTCCACTTGCCACATACAGACCCTGGGATCTAAGTCACTTAACCATCCAGTGCCTCAGTTTCCTCATCCTGAACATAGTAAAAAGAATATCAACCTCATGGGGGTTACAATTTTAAGCAACAGTGTCTAAGTGTGCTAGTTCATCTTACCAGCCGAGTGACACACTCTGAGTGACAGTCTGAGGCCAAGAAAGGCAGGGAGACAGCAGTCTGCCCAGCACAGGTGGCAGAAGACCGGCCGGGCTCCTGACTACCCCTGCTCCAAGCGTGGCCTGCACCTCCCCCTCTCTCCCTGCACAGAGCCATGTCCCTGCACCCTCCAGCTGCACAGCACCTTCAGCCTCCTGCAGAGGGCTGCAGCAGCTATTAGGAGGCGCAGACAGGTTCCTGATGGGAACAGATGCCGGGACTTTCTCTGTCTCCAGGGTGTTCCAGGACACGGCAGAGTATCTGTCCCTGACACGGGTAGTTTTCGGGTTTCCCTTGATGATTAAGACTCCAAATGGCGTATTGTGGCAAAAGGGAGGAAATCACCAACTCAGCCTTCTGAGTCAGCCTTCCACCTGCACAAGTCTGGGCTCCTGCCAGAACTATGGAACAAGAATTTGCATTTGAACTCAGTCTCCAAATGACACTCAGGATCTAAGCTAGACAGGAACTGGTTTCCCCTCCCCCCCACAGCTTGGAGCTGAGGTATCCAAACCCCACTGACCACAAACTACTATCCCTAATAATATATTTATTTGTAAATTACATACATGTGCTACTGCACTGATACACTACAAACATAATAACCCTTATATAAAAACAGACAATTCAAAAGAGAAGTTAAACAGAGAAGAGCAAGAAGCTGTATTATTTCCTTCAGGCACCCAACGTAAGGAGATCTAAGGAGAACCTAAGGCCCTCCTGCCTTCCCAGCTGCTGGCCTGGGAAACCCACTGGGGTCTGGATCTCCTTGGCCTTAGCTGAGAGCACCTCTGAGCGGCTCTCACTCCCTGCCCAGCCCAATCCAGCTCCTTGTGACTCAGCTCAGCCACCCCTACACTGTCCTCACCCTCCACTTTTGCTCCTGACCATTTCTCATTTGTACCTCAGTGCCCCCAAGGATTTTTGTGACTGAATGTTTCTAGTCCAGTTCATTGTTAGAGGAATAAGAAAGTGTTGACAGGGTGGGGGGGCAAGTGAACCCAGAACCTAACAGAGGCTGGGAAAGGAAACACACACCCAAGAGAAAAAAACTTTGTAAAAATAAGAGTCAGGCAGGAGCATCCTGGGATTTCACCCTGCGGCATAAACGGTTGGAGAGCAACAACTTTTTGTGGCTTCTAGATTCTGCATGTTTGTGAGCCTCTGCAGATGCCAGCAAATACCTCTGAATTCTTAGGCTTCTGCACTGTCCAGCAGTTAGCCATCTGATTCCCAGACTAGCCAACAATCCATTGAATTACTCCAGATAAAGTGACTAGTCAAGAAAGAGGTTTTTAAACTGCATCTAGGCTTACCATCCTAACCCTAGCCTTCCTGTTTTAGGATTAAACATCTATTTCTAGAGCTCTGTTAAGTGGCAAACAAGGTTCTTTTGCTTAAAAGTAGAGCCATGGTCTCTTCATTAAAGAACCACAGGGTGGGCCTAGGCGTGCTTTCACATCCCCACTTCCCACTTCAGAATAACCACAGAAGTGCAAGAAATTTTTTTTTTTTGAAGTGCAAGAAATTTAATGCAAAAAGAGTCAGACTCAGTCTATCTTCTCAGTATTCCAGACCCAGAACCTAACAGAGGCTGGGAAAGGTTTAAAGGAAACACACACCCAAGAGAAAAAAACTTTATAAAAACGGGAGTAAGGCAGGAGGGTCCTGGGATTTCACCCTACGGCATAAACAGCTGGAGAGCGACAACTTTTTGTGGCTTCTAGATTCTGCACATTCGTGAGCCTCTGCAGATGTCAGCAAATACCTCTGAATTCCTAGGCCAGGTCATACTCTCCCTGCTCCTTCCCCACCCTCCTCCAGGGTCAGCAGTGACAGGCTTATCCCTACCTCATTTGAGGATCACCCCCAGGGCCGAAGATCACAATCAAATATCCCAGAGAAAACAAGTGTACTCTGCAACTCCTGGGGATGCCACCTCTCATCCTCCCACAGCTCCATGGTGGCCCAGTTCTGAGCACCTGTATCCCTTTGCTCACTAAAATTAAGATCTCTCACACAGCTACCAGAGATCCTATTACAATCCTCCTGGCAGGAAAGTGAAAAATGAGAAAAGGTGCTCTCCCCCAGGCACACCTGCCCCGCCAAGCAGATCCATGTGGTAAGAAAAAAATGAGGGAGGGAACCCTGTTTAAGAACTTTTAAGGAGACACTAAGGACCACATTGGGAGGCTTTGGTGGATGGGTGATGTGCATGTTTCTTGGGTAGCAAGTCAGACCACTGGAGACTGCCCAGCCTCTCCCACACCAGGCTCTCACAGACCTGTAAGAGCAGTGGCAGCCACTGTGCCCACCATCCCACCCTTGTACTTCTGGCTCATTAAACTCACATACAAGTGAGTGGTAGCAGCAGGAGAGTTGTCACTGCTGGATTGACAGCTCTTTTAAGACAAAAATATTCACCACCACTTAGGAATTACTAAGCATCTGCTGGGTCACACAGAAGTGATTTCTGCTCAGCAACTCATTTAATCCTCGCAACAAGCCCATAAGACTGATCGGTCAAGGAACTGAAGCACAGAGACATTAGGGAAATTCTCACGGATCACACATCTACACAGTGGCAGAGCCGATATCTGAACCCAGGACGTCCAGCTCCAGAGCCCAGCATTCCACCATCCTGTCTCTGGCTTACATCCCCAGCCTTCAGCAGAGCCTGAAGCAGCACGTGCCACAAAGGCTCATGAACACAAGGACAATCAGGGTGGGTAGCCAGGGCCCTAGCCCAGTAAGCAGGAACAGAGTGGAGAATTCCATGGCTACTGGCCTTCCAAAGCACTCGGAAGCCCACCAGTCTCCCCCCACCTACATCCACCCCTGCCTTCTATGTGACAATCTGGGGCTGCAGTGTGGGGCAGGCTGCCAAAAGAAGACCAGGTCCCTACCCTGCCCCTAAATTAACATCTCTTGAGTTACAGAACTTAGAGCTAACTTAAAATGCAAACTGAGCTACCATCATTTGAAGATGACAGAAACGAAGGATCAGAGGACCTGACCAAGGAGAGAACAGGAAAAGACCTAAGGACTTACCAAGGGTAGAAAGGACCAGAAAGCAGCTCACGGAAATATCATTTCGCTTTCCCTACAGTGCATTTTAGGGCTGGGCTCCTCCACCTTGACAGATCTCCAAATCCTCAACTCCCTGCGGGTACAGGAGGATGAATAACGCAGGAGACCTACTGAAAGCCGCGGAAGGGGACCTTCAGTGCCACTAATTGTGCCCCATGAAGAGGAGAGAAAACTGGATGCTACCTCAGGCCAACTCCTCCAGGGGAAGAGGGCATGGCTCATACTATTTGGTTAGGTTCTTGATAACTTGTAACCACATCTGCTAGGGATCCAATCTCTCTCTACACATTCCAAACCCTACCTTCTTCTAAGCTATGTGAAAGTGATTTATATATGGCAATAAAGTTGGTAGAGAGTCCTAAAGTCTTCTCTTCATAAAGTATGTAGCTAACAAAAAGAAAAGAAAGTATAAAGCTATTAATCCATAAAGCAAGTCTAAGGCCTGAAAAGGGTTACCTGTTATGCATCACTACCAACTTAGCATCTAAACCTTTTATTTTTCCTCTGCTACACATTGGAACAGTAAGAGCTGTCTTGAACCACACATTAAATACACAAACACTAATCAAGCTGGTTAGAAAAAAAAAAGAAGGAAAGAAAAGAAAGAAAGAAAAAGGTCCACTTTTCATGCTACTACCACAGATAAGTAAAAAAAAAAATAATAATCCTCACAAAATCAGCATGTGACCCTCGGGGCACTCCTGACTGAAATATAGGACAGTGGGAGCCACAGAGCTGACTCAGACCAGCCAGCACTGACACGACACTCCCAACTTTTCAGGGCACTGTGTATCTAGTCCTGCCTGGAGTGCTGAAATTTCCTCAGGTCAGAGTTACTCCTCAAGTGCTCAAGCCTTCCTGTATGGGTCTCATTTCCAGCCTGGTCTGTGCATGTGGGATGAAGGGGAAGAAGTGTCAGATTTGAAAAAAAAGGACCAGGTCCAAGTAGGAAAGTTGAATGCAGTGAGGTACTGTGACCACAGTTAAGTCTAAAGTCATGACTGTTCTTTTAACAAGTCCAAGGGCACCGGTAGGGACAACAGGCCAGAGACATGCACTACTGAAGACCTGACTTGCTGGTGATATGGCCAGGCCTCCTCTATCCCAAAACAGTCCTGGCATCCTCCTCTAGCCAGGGACAATGTCTCTCTGAGGTAAACAGTCAATGACAAAGCTAAACAGGGGTGGACAGACCCTAAAACAATCAATCAATGCAGAAACCCTTTGTTACTTCATGAATAATAATTGCCCTTGCAGTATCATTATTCACAAAGTAATCCATTCCATTAAAACAGATGCATCACCCCATATCTGTAATTCCAGTACTTTGGGAGGCCAAAATGGGAGGATTCCTTGAAGCCAGAAGTTCAAAACCAGCCTAGGTAACATTGCAAAATCCCCACCCTACAAAAAATAAAATAAAAAATTAGCTGGGCATGGGAGTTTGCCCCTGTAGACTCAGCTACTTGGGAGGCTTGAGTCCAGGAATTCGAGAGTACAGTGAACTATGTGATCCAGCCACTGTACACCAGCCTGGGCAACAGAGTCTCTGTCTCTAGGCTTTGGATATGCTGGCAAATGAGAATTTCCATGTTAGCTCCACCATTCTCTAATATACATAAACATTAGCTGTGCCAGACTCTCCTGGGGAGAACGCCAAGCTGGTATCCTATCCATTCTTTGTAATTTACCTCTCTGTAACTGACACGAACTAAGCTCCTACCCCCTCTTTGTAATTGACCTGAACCTCCCAGTTAAAGACCTTTTGTCTGCTGAGGCAATATTAGCGTCTGGCTCACCAGGGAGACTTTATATACTTGCAGGCAGAGGTCAAGTGCCTTGCCAGTCTTTCAGTTCTTCTACAGGGCCTTGGGTGACTAATTTCCTGACTCACCACCAGCTAAGTCACCCCCCCCCAAAAAAAACTGACTTCAGGCTCTCTTACGGAAGAGTCGGGATGTACAGCTGGGGTGAAGCCACAGACCCAGTGCACTGTAGGGTCGGGGGTCCTGGACCCCAAACCAGGGGTAAGGAGCGGTCCCAGAGTCCACAGGGGCTCCCATCCAGGAAGTAACCGTGGTTTCCTGGCCTGGGACAGCGCCCCCCGCCCCCCGCAGCACCCGAATGCCAGACAGAACGCCGCGTCCACGGGCCGTGGGCTTGGCACGCTGTTCTGCTTCTTACCTACTCTCAAAAACAAAAACATCTTGTGCTCTTATGCAATCTCTCAAGTTCAGAACTTTGTTTTTAAAGCGCTGCCCGTGTGTTTTCCCTTCTGCGGCTTGCATGCCCGCCTCAGCCCCACCCAACTCCTGTATCCGCAAAACACCTTCCGGACCTATTTCCTCCGACGTATGCACAAAGCACAGCTGCTCCCAAGCCTTAGCAGCAGCCCGCGAGCAACGTGCGGGGAGCACAGGGTCCACGCGGTTCTCACGAGCCTGGCAGGCGCCGCGAGGCAGGCTGGGGCTGCGCGGGGCACCCCGGGAGCGTGCGCGGCGGCACGTGAACGCGGCGTGGGCGGGGCGGGGCACTCGCTAACCGGCTCGTGCGCCGCGCACTGCAGCCAATCAGCGCGGGCTCCCCTAGGCCCCGCCCCTAGGTCCTGCCCCTTACAAGGCCCCGCCCCTAGTCCCGGGCTCACCTCTACAAGATGCAGCTACCTTACCCAGCTCCGGGGCTTAGCACAGGTCCCATCCTCTCTGTGCTACTCCGGGAGAAGTAGGTAGCACAGCAAGAGTTGACATTCAGCTACAGGGCTTGGGGGGGCTACCTTAAAACTTCCTTATTATTATTAAAAATAATATGCACTCATGTGCAATGATTGGGGGGGGATCTCACATAAAGTGTTCCTGGTGCTATTGACTTTCAGACCCTCCTGTCTGTGCACGTTTTTAAAGCCCCAGGAGGTTTGTATTCGCCCATACACCCCTGCTCTGACCAACCCATCTCCCTCTGCGCAGTGCCATCGCTCATGGGGGTGTCAGGTATTCTCGTTCCGAGTTTTATTTTTATAAGTAATACAACCAGGAGCAAAGGAGATTTAAGATGAAGATAGCATTCCTGGCAAAACATAAAAAGCAAACCAAGATACAAACATGGAATGGGGGGAAAAAGAGGACTGGTGTTGAACTGAAATAAATGCAATCAGTGTGAATTTATGATTTACAAAGTAACTGTTTCCTAGCTCTGTCCACTGAAAAGGCAATAGGATGACGAATGATACCCCAGTAGCAGGAAACACACTAAAGCCCATATCCTGGCTTCTAACTACTATTCTCCACTAACAGGGACAGGGCTCCTTGGAGGTATGGCTCCAAGACTGAAATCCCAAGACTGAAACTGGGAAGTACAAGACAAGTCTGGGTATACCAAGAAGTAAGGAAGACCTCAAAACGGATGGGACCCAGGCACAGTGGCTCCCGCCTGTAATCCCAGCATTTGGGAGACTAAGGTGGGAGGATTTCTTGAGGCCAGGAATTCGAGATCAGCCTTCACAACATAGCAAGACCCTGTCTTTACAAAAAAAATCTTAAAAATTAAAAAAATAAAATTAGCAGGGAGTAGTGGTGTGAGCCTGTAATCCCAGCTACTCAGAAGGCTAAGGTAGGAGATCACTCGAACCCCAAAGTTCTAGGCTACAGTGAACTATGATCACATCACTGCACTCCAGCCTGTGTGACAGAGCAATATCCTATCTCTAAAATAAAACAAAAAATAATAATAATAAAGCAGTTGAGGACATGTCAAAAGTACACAGCAGATGGCCTGAAAGGGCTCTCAGCCAAATTTGAAACAACTTGAGCATCAAATGAATAAAGTCAGGAATAGATTATAACACATGCAATAATAACTTTAAAAATCCCTGAGTCCATAAACAATGCTAGTGCTACTACTAATGATGAAAATGAAATTTAGTAAAGGGGAAGATGGGCAGGAAAGTGCTTCTTTACAAAAGAATGCCAACTAATAAACATAGAAAAAATAACAGAAATGTCAAATTACCATTTCATAACCCCCTTAGTAATAAGCGTTTCGGTCAAGGATCACCAGTGGATGCTAAAACTATGATTACATTAAAGGTTATTCTGGGTATTTATCCAAAAGAATTGAAAGCAAGGTCTCAAAGAGATATCTTCACATCTCTTCACAACAATGCTTCACAACAATAATGTTGTTCATAGCAACATTATTCACAGCGGCCAAGAGGTAAAGCAACCCAAGAGTCCATGGATGGATGAATGGATAAACCAAGAGTGGTCTACCCATGTGATGGAATATTATTCATCCAAAAAAAGGATAGGAACTCTGACACCAGCCACAACATGAATGAGCCTTGAGGACATTATGCTAAGTGAAATAAGCCAGTCCCCAAAAGACAAATATTGTAAGATTCCCCTTGTACAAGGTCCCTAGAGTAGGGACAATCACAGAGAGAGAATGCAGAATGGGTGTGGTCTGTTGCCAGGGGAGATGGGAATGGGAGTTAGTGTTTAATGGGTGTGGAGTTTCGGTTCTCCAAGATCAAAAATTCTGAAGATGGGTGGTAGGTATGATTATAGAGCGTTGTGAATATATGTATTTAACACCATTGAACTGTGTCCCTAAAAATGGTTAAGATGATAAATAGTAAATGCATTTACGACAATCAAAAATGTTTTTGTTTTTAAAAAAGATATTGAAACAGAATATTTTATTCAGACTTTGTGAGTGACCACAAAGGATCCCTCCATAGGTAACTTTTAACTAATGTTAAGTTACAAATGGGAAAAGTTCTCCTTCTAAACAATTCAAAGAAATGACTGGAGCTAAGATCACCATTACAGGGGCCCACTATCACGACTCCAGGCTGGGTGACCTGCCAAAGCCCTGGGATGTGAGGCAGGCATGTGTGAGGAACAGAAAGATGAGTCTAAATGAATAACTGGACAATATTAAGAGCCGAGGTTAGAGAGGTGACCCAGAATCTTATTTCTTTCACTTCTCATTTTGACATAATTTCAAACCCAGAAAATTTTCAAGTAGCACAAAGAATTCCCATATGTTCTTCACCCAGATTCACCAATCGTTAAAATTTTCCTACATTTGCTTTATCATTCTCTCTATACATATTATTAATTTTAAAAATTATTATATATATTAGAATAACACAAACATAATAACAATTTTTTAATTACAAAATACTCAAATATTTTTTCCTGAGCCATTTGAGGGTAAAATTTCTTCCATTTCCTTTAATTTTCAATGTGTATTATGTAAAAACATAGATGCTCACTTACATCCATAACCATAGCACAACCATCATAGTCAAGAAATTAACTCCAATACCATACAGACTCCAAGTGAATTTCACCATTTGTCCTTGAAATGTCCAAAATCCAGTCCAGGATCACACCTTGCATTGATAATCCTCTTTAATCAGGGTACCTACCTTTAAAGACCTATTACTTAGGCTGGGTACAGTGGGTCATATCTGTAAACTTAGCACTCTGGAAGACCAAGACAGGTGGATTGCTTGAGCTCAGGAATTCAAGACCAGACTCAGCAAAGAGCAAGACCCCATCTCTACTAAAAATAGAAAAATAAAAAAACAATAAAAATAGAAAAACTAGCTGGGCATTGGGGCAGGCGCCTATAGTCCCAGCTCCTTGGGAAACTGAGGCAAGTGGATTTCTTGAGCACAACATTTTGAGGTTGCTGTGAGCTATGACACCAGGGCACTCTACCCAGGGCAACAGAGTGAGACTCTGTCTCAAATTTTAAAAAAAGAAAAGGAACTACTAATTAACAGGCCTTACTTGGCTTTTGGAAAATAGACTCTCCAAATAATTTCATTGCTTGGTTAAGACTTAAATAAAATGGCTCGGTGCCTGTGGCTCAATGGACTAAGGTACCAGCCGCGTACATCTGAGCTGGCAGGTTTGAATCCAGCCCGGGCCCGCCAAACAACAATGACAGCTGCAACCAAAAAATGGCCGGGCGTTGTGGCAGGTGCCTGTAGTCCCAGCTACTTGGGAGGCAGAGGCAGGAGACTCGCTTGAGCCCAGGAATTGGAGGTTGCTGTGAGCTTGATGCCACAGCACTCTATCCAGGGTGACAGCTTGAGGCTCTGTCTCAAAAAAAAAGACTTAAATAAAATATAATTGATAACAATAAAAACAACAATTTAATTTCTTTTTTTTTAGAGACAGAGTCTCACTCTATCACCCTCAGTAGAGTGCCCTGCC
>CAUYON010015167.1:0-15020 GCA_963573935.1 Arctocebus calabarensis
AATGATAAAGAATTTGTCTCATATTAGGGGTGTATACATTGGATACTTTTTCTTCCATTCTAGAGATACTTTGCTAAGGAGAACATGTTCCAGCTCCATCCATGTAAAAATGAAAGAGGAAAAGTCACCCTCTTTCTTTAAGTCTGCATAATATTCCATGGTATACATGTACCACAGTTTATTAATCCATTCGTGTATCGATGGGCTCTTGGGCTTCTTCCATGACTTAGCAATTATGAATTGGGCTGCAATGAACAATTTGGTACAGATATCTTTGTTGTTCTGTAATTTTTGGTCATC
The DNA here is from genome assembly GCA_963573935.1 of Arctocebus calabarensis. Taxonomy (NCBI): domain Eukaryota; kingdom Metazoa; phylum Chordata; class Mammalia; order Primates; family Lorisidae; genus Arctocebus; species Arctocebus calabarensis. Next base: position 301 of record CAUYON010015167.1, read on the forward strand.
TGGGTATATACCCAGTAAAGGAATTATAGGGTCAAATGGAAAGTCTATTTTTAGATCTCTGAGTATTCTCCAAACGTCTTTCCAAAATGGATGTATTAGTTTGCATTCCCATCAGCAATGTAGAAGTGTTCCCTTTTCTCCACATCCATGCCAACATCTCTGGTTTTGGCATTTCATCATGTGGGCTAATCTTACTGGAGTTAGATGATATCTCAAGGTAGTTTTGATTTGCATTTCTCTGATGATTAAGGATAGTGAGCATTTCTTCTTATGTTTGAAGGCCGTGTGCTTGTCTTCTTTGGAGAGGTTTCTTTTCAGATCTTTTGCCCATCCTGAGATGGGATCTCTTGTTTTAAACTCATCTGTGAGTGTCCATGAACTTGATTTCTAAAGATATGCAGAGCATGTAGCATCTTTCTTTCTTAGCCAAGAAAATTGTATTTATAATGCAGAAGTGAATGAGGAATTAAAGCAAATTTCTGAATGAACCAAACCTGGTCATTTCCTTGTAGTTGCCATAAAAATACCTAACAATTTTTGTCTTAATTACTATTCAAATAATTTAACCATGTTATTGTGTGTAAGTGTAAAATTATTATTCCCTCCTTATAAGAGTAACTAAATACAAGACTTACTGGAATTTTCTAATTCACTTTTCATTATCAGTTTGGATGTGTCCCTTCCTACTGTTTGGGATGGGTTGTATTATGACTCCCCCAAAATGTCCATGCCTTAATTCCAGAACCTGGGAACATGTTGCTTTACAAAAGAAATGGGCATTGCAGATATAATTAACTGCGATTTTACAATGAAGTGAGTTAACCTGGATGATCCAGGTGGACTCAATGTAATTAGAAGGATCTTTATAATAAAGAGGCAGAAGGCTAGAAGTACATAGGGGAAGGTGCGGAAAAGGAAGCTGAGGTAGAAGTTACGTGAGAGTTGTAAGACGGGAATGGAGCCAGCCTCCAGAAGCTGAAAAAGACGAGGAAGTAGTTTGTCCTCTCAGAAGCTGGGGGAGGAACCTGCTTTGCTGATGACTTGATTTTAGCACAGCAAATCTAATGTTGGATTTCTGACCTCCAGAACTGTAAGACAAAATTGTGTTCTTTCAAGTCACTAAATGTGTAAGAATTTGTTATAACAGCAATAGGAAGTGGATGTACTTGGACATTTTACAAATAGACTCTCAAGTAATTTATATTAAATGAAGAGAACAGATGAAATTTAAATTCAGAGCATTAACTCGAAAGAGTAATGTTGGAATAGTAGTTATTTTCACCGTAGCCTGACTATGACATGACAGCTATGGAGACTGAAAGTCTAAGGTAATTCTCTAAATCTCTCATTAGTTTTGAAAATGATCCTTTTTGAAAGGAATAAAAATACCACACTTTTCTTTACAAGAGAGGTCAGGAGTACATGTATATGTTAAATGTGGGAAGAAGAAAGTGGGAAAACTCCTGGAAATGTCAGCATACACTTGATCACTGGCTCTGTGAATCAGATCATAGTCATGATTTTGACTACCAAATTCCACATAACCAAACAATAGCATACGATATGGTTTTTACATATTGTCTAATGCTGCAATTATGGCTTGCATTACTAAGAAAATAAAACTCATGCAGATGAAACAAAAACTTTCAAAGTGAGGAATTTAGGAGATTATTTTTCTAAAATTCATTGTTATTTTTCACTAAAGTTGAAGTTCTGGTATGTTACAGCAATGTTTCCAAATTTTTATTTATGAAATACTGTTCACAAATTGTGAATTTGTGACCCATCTCAAATATATCCTAAAAGCACTAAGTATTTACACTACTTAAAATTTAAATACACAAAGGGAATATGGGCTAAAATTACATTTTTAAAAATTAGCTTATTCGGTTCTGTGAGTCATAAATCATCTCAAAGCACAATAACAGCTTGGTGGTGCTATTTGCACATGCACTACCAGATAAGTACAAAAATTCTGGCTAAAGCATATTGAATGTTTTTCCATACTTGTACTAAAAAGTAACTTCTCTAATCTTATGGGATCCAAAGCAAATTAATTAAACCCTATGTTATAATGTAACTCATCAGTTTTTGAGCCTGAAATCATTAAAATTAAGTTTAGTTCTATTGTATTTTTTAGAAAATTAAAACTTCTTCCAAATAAGTATTAGAATATTGCTTTCAGCTTAATTGTATTATTATAAAAGTAAAAACATTTTTCCTGCTTCAACAACCATCAGCTCATGTTGACCTAACTTGTTTCATCTGTTACCCTTCCTCCAAATACACCACACCACTTAATGTCGTGGTTCTCAACCTTCCTAATGCCTAAAATCTTTAACACAGTTAAAAGGGGTTGCAACCCTCAGGTTGAGGACTGCTGACCTAATACCTAGTTTTTGTGGTAGTTTGACTGCCTTTTAGTCAGTCTATCTGGATTTCATAGTTCTTCAGCTGATCCTGATAATTGGTAAGCCATAGAATGACTACCTTAAGTAGGGCACAGCTGCCCATGCCTATAATCCTAGCACTCTGGGATGCTGAGTTGGAAGGTCACTTGAGCTCAGACATTCTAGACCAGCCTGAACAACAGTGGGACCCTGTGTGTACTGCAAATAGAAAAATTAGCCAGGCACTGTAGTCCCAGATACTTGGGAGACTGAGGCAGGAGGATCACTTGTACCCCAGTGTTTAAGTTTGCTGTCAGCTAGGTTGAGGCCGTGGCACTCTACCCTGGGCAAAAAAATACTACCTTAAGGAAATTGTTTCATATATATATAATTTTTTTATTTTTCAATTTTATTTTTAACCACATGATAAGTTTTTAATCTCTCCTTTTGACTACTGAATTTGTAAAAGTTCTTTAAGCAGGATAACAAATAGAAATTTAGAAAATTCCTGTCTTTGTAGGTTGGTACTTTCTTAGTACTGTCAGCTATTCCACTAAATAAAAGCTGAGATTCTTAAATGATGTATCTAAAAGGATATTTCATTAAGAATAAATGAATAGTGACAAAGTTGACAATTTCAATTTAAAATCTAGAACATCAGGCTATCTACAGTTAACTACCAGTTCCTTTATAAAGCAGCAGTTGTTAAATTAGAGCCATGTTCCATTTCAGGGCCATTTTTCTCCGAGTCATGGTTTCTCGTGGTCCAGGGCAATGTGGCATCAGGGGTATTGACCCCCCAGAAACTCTCCCTTCACACCCGGCTATGCCCACCTTCTGGACCTGCCCAGACCTCTGTTTAGTCCATCACAGAAGACGTCTTGGTGAATGCCCTTTTTCAGGTTCTCTGTAACTGCCTGAACAAAGATCTGTTTTATAGATCCACACAAAAACCTTGCAAACATTTTTGTTCTGTTTTCTCTGAGTGATGGAAGGGAAAGAGGTTTTTTGTTGTTCCAACTAGGCACACGTCTGTCTGAAGTACTCTCCATCCAACCAGAGGAAGTAATTCAACCAGAAATATAATCCTTTTAAAATGGAAATATGTTTGATACCCTGTGCCTAAAATTGTTTGATGGTTCCTCACTGTCCTTGTAAATTTTCATTTCTTAACATGGCTCTGCATGACCTAGCCTGTGGTACCCAGCTCTCTATGCACCAGCCCTTTGCTTGCCTCCCATTTCTGAAACACTAATAGTCTGTTTCCACCTCAAGTCCCATGCACAGACTTCATGCACCACTTTTCCTCTGAGTTCTCCTGAATGACAGTTCTTCAGATGTGAAAGACCATGAGCCACAGGGCCTAGGCGGCTCCATCTTAACCAATGGTGGCAATTTTGAATACCATAGCCCAGCTCAGTTCCCAGATAAGCTATAAAAATCACAAGCGGCCAACTCCCCTGACCAAAGCTGATCCTAATAAGATATAGTAACAGGACTCCAGCCAATCAGGGGCGGCCCCATTGTTCCCATGCCCTAACCTCATAAATACCTGACCGGCCCTATCTTCGGGGCTCTTTCGGCAACCTGCTGCGCCAGGTAACCGATGGCCCAAACTCGGGTTTGTATAATAAAACCTCTTTTGTTCTTGCATCCGATTCGGCTCCCTGGGGGTCTGTCGGGACACGGTACTCTGGCACAACAGATGCATTTTGAATCCTGAGGGAATGGACAGACTTAGCAAGCTGGAAGAAGAGGCATAGACATGCTGGAGACCAAGAAAAAACAGATAGGGGTTTCTCTTTACCTACCACCGCTTTCTGCAATCAATAGAACCAGGCTGGGGTAGAGAGAGAGATGTTAATTTAAGGATGTGTGGAGTCCTTCAATACTTTAATTACAGATTGGAAGAAGGTTGCTACTTAAAAAAGGCTGTAGGAATTATTATTCCATTCAAGATTGATCAGAGAAGCCATCCAGGGGCAGGGAAGGAAGGGGCCCCAGGGAGCAGATTTAATGGGCCTTGGGCATTAAATGTGAAGTGTTTTGTTTTTTTAAATCACATTCTCTGCTAACAACATATTTGTACTGGCTTAGACTCAGAAGTATTGAAAGTGGTTGAAGCCTTTTGCTTCTAAGGGCAATATGGACTTGAGCCTATGCATCGGTGGATTAAGTTGTATTTCTGCGTATCTGAGATTGGTGATGTGAAATTCATCACTGTTGCATTTTGCTACTTGACCCCCCTTTTCCTTGTTTGACATCCTTCAAGGATTCCCCATAATGGGAGGAAGAGAAGAGGAGAAAGTTGGGGAGGAAAGGAAAAGCTCAGTGAGGCCACAAGATTTTAGAGTAGTTAGTATTTGCTAGTTTCTGGCTTTCTCTCTCCTTGGGGTTTCTGACCACCCTGGTTATCTTTCTTTTCTTCAAATGTACTCTCCTCTGCTCCCTGGAACCCTGTATCACTCCTTACCCCTAATTCCTTTAGCTAACTAATTTCTATTCATTCTCAGCTCATATGTTAATTATCATTCTCAGCAAAGCATTTATGTACATGTTGCATACTTTCTTAGGACCTTTGTTTAATGGCACAACACTTTGAATTTTACATATATTTATGCAATTACTTGACTAACACTCTGTCCCACTAACCTGTGGGATCTGTGAGGCTAGGATCACATCTCATGAGTTTGTCACCCTGTCACCGGGGCCTTGAATAGTTACCAGCCAGTATCGTTGCTCAGCAAAAAATTCTGAATAGCTGAATTTATTAAGTTAACACATTCTTGTTTCTGTGTTCTTGATTCTTTATTAGGTTTTCTTTCCTTTTCTCTCCCTATATCATCAAACTAAATGAAGACTAAGGGCCTTATGCTGATGCCTTTTTGTTGGTGCCGTGCTATTTTCTGTGACCTATCTTCTCTGCAAGAGAGTAAGAGTATCTTTCCCCTGCTTGGGACTCCTCATCATTTGGAAAGAAAAGGTTTAATAACATGATGACAAGATTACCCCTGTTTTCCATTCTCAAAACAAAACTACATCAAAGACTCTTTAGTGCTCTGTGCTTCTTCCCAAGTATAGTGTTTTCTGGACTTCTATTTCTGATTGACTTGTGGTTCTTATCTTTGATTTTTTGTTAATTTGAATGGTTTATAATTACATATGTAAACATGTTTTGTCAATTAGTCATTAACCAAATAAAGTCTCTTTCTGTTTACGAATACTCAAAGTATATCATTAGAGATGTGTTGCTTAAAAAGACAGTGAAGAATGGAGTTTTAAGGAGTGTGCTACTGAATGAGGCTTTATTACTTTTAATCAAATCAGCTCTGTCACTATCTAGCTTCACTAGAAGTTGACAAATGTGTGTGGCCTTCAAATGTCCTAGTTTAGCATACGTGCATGTAGTCATTGCTCAAAATCGTGGCTTCATAGGTTCCATTGAAGAATAACAGGTTCTCGTAAAAAAATATAATAGGAATCTCTTTATATTCTGAAATATAATTCTTTTACCTAATGCCAATCTTAAAATCACTGGGCCTGTGTACATTTAGACTCATTACTATAAGCATTAGAGAATATTTTTCTCATTATGTCTTCTAATCTGAATATTTCACACACAAGCTTATCTAACATACACAATTCTAAAGTGATATGAAAAAGTATTTTTGTTAATTTGCATATAATATCAGGATATTTAGAGCAAAGCTTCCATCACATTGCCTGTGAAACCTATTTTCTGCCATTTCTACCACATAGTGTGCTGTAAAAGAATTTTAACAGTACTCTGATTTACTTTCAATTTTTTTTATATACCTTCAGTGTGTTTCCATCAATAATCCTTCTTGATGGTTTTGAAATCAAAGTAAAAGCACATTTTGAAACAAAGCTATCAACCCTATCAGTTAGGCTTCTAATTAACTGTTCCAATCCTGATATATTTTTTAATTCTCTGTGACCTCAGGACAGCACTAAAACCCAGTGAACACAAAGTTCCTCACCTAAAATGTGAGAATTTACCTTTTAAGATCACCATACGGATTAAATGATGCAATGTATTAAACTACCTAGAATGGCTTCTGATACATAATTATCTCTCAATAAAGGTTGTATTCCTTCCCTCTCATCCTCTGCTTCTGTACATGTTCGATAAGTGATAACTTAAAACAGGGGTGGAGAGACTTATTGATGAGAGAGACCGTCCTTCTCCGTTTCTTTTCCTCTATGGCGACTTCACCATGGCATACATAAGCCAAGGCCCTTAATTTATACAAATGTGTCAGTGTAATGCTAAGAATACTACCGATAATGATGATAATCATAAGAATTGCTGCCAGCCAGGACAGTGTGTGTAATCCCCATGACATCTGTGTGAGGAAGGCACTAATCAGTATCCACAATTTACAGATGATAAAATTGAGACAAAGAGCAGCTGAGGCATTTGTCCAAGAATGTTCAGACACTAAGTCATGACCCCAGGCAGTCTGATCATGGAAACTGCTCTGAAACATTATATTCCCTGGGCTCTCCGTACCCCTTTCTCTGCACAGGACAGCACAGGGTCAACATCTCTGCCTTGGGGGCCATGAGTTAGTGTCTGGATATTCTTGGACAAACTCTGCCTGAGTTTAAATTTTGATGTTGCTGGTTTCCCTTTCCTATCAGTAATCTGAGTCTGTCTACTATTCAGTTGGTATTACAATTGTACAATGGGACTGACATTTATCAGAATTTATAAAAGCCAAACATTATAGTATTTTGCTCCATGCCTGGTACAGTGTAACTGAGAAATAAAGGCTAACTATTTCTGTTAAGGGTTAAAAACATCCACTGAATCTTTCTCCTCTGCCCTTAAACCCTCCCTCAAGCATTCATAAATCTGGGAGGAAAAGTCAGACTTTTCCTGCTTCTGTGACCTTCGGGAGCAGTTAACCCCAAAGGAGCCTGAAACCAAACGATGATCGCTCAGATGCTGGACTTCTAAATCTTCTTATCCCCCTTCACTCCCTTTTTCTGAGTCAATGTACACAGCCTAACATGGCTATGATATACTGAAGTAAATAAAAACAATGAGCATTAAATCATTTTTCAATGATTTATAATCTCAATGGAAATCTTTATTTTAACAGCTCAGCCTTTTATGGGGAGGTATTTTTCACATTGAAGCCCCTAATCTCTATAATAGAAGGAAGATCATTCACTCCTAAAATACTCTTGCTGACATACCACAGTCCTGCCTTAGACATAGCTTTAGGAAAATGTACCTTTGAAAGAATGGAAGATACTCTAGCCAAAGCTGATGAGCACATTTCCTAGCCATACGGAATGTATCAAAGGAACCGAAAATTAAAATCCCCAAGTCAGTGACATAGAAATTCTGAGGACTAACTGGTGAATTATGAGTTTAGCAACTGTGACTAATTGTATGACCTTAGATGATTCCACAGAATTTTCTTAATAAATTAAGAGTTGAGCATAGTTCTTTCTTTACTGGCTTGCTAATAATAGCTTTACCCCAAGCAGAATTGCCCATATAAGATGGTCTCCTTTTATCTAACTTGCAGGTTAACAGCCCCAAAGCCACCAGAGTCAATGATGTACTTCTTTCTGTAATAAATGCCAGGTTAAAATTCTTAGGCAATCTCTACATCTCAAATAATATAAAACCGACTTTTGGTGCTTTATGTTAGCATTTTACTCAAAACCGAACACAAGATGTGCTGTTAATTTTAATATTTATGACGACTCTTTGTGTTAGTGCTTATTACTATTTCATTTGATAAGAAATCTGAAGTTGGGAGAGGCTTACAACACTTATCCAAGACATCCAGCCAAAAGTTTGAACCAGATTGTCAATTCAAGTTTGTATGATCCCAGAGACATTGTCTTTATGAACTTGTGGGAAACGAGAGTTGGTTCAGAGGAGGAAACGCATAGTAGACCGTGGGTGAGACTAATGGAGTCTCTCTTTAGACTGTTAGATTTATTAGCTGGTTCTGAATCTCACTAGCATAGCTTCTGAGGGCCTTTGGAAGTGGTCTGTGGTCTGCAAATTCAAACTCATCCCTTAAAAGTATCTACTCCCCTGACACACATTCCAAACTAAGCTGTTTCCTTTTCTTATTTATGACTACCTACCTGTTTTTACACCTACCTGAATGTTTCCCTCTTTGAAGGACTTATCCTCCCAAATAGTGTTCACGCCATGTTCCATTTCTTCTTAGATATCTTCCCTGGTCCCCCACTTTATTTGTTCTAACCACCCCAAAATAAAATTGACATCTCCCAGTAGAACATTCCACTGAGCATCAGTCTTCCTGATTGTGTGACTCTAATTTCCAAGACTTATACTCTTCATATTTTCAAAATCAGTTTATCAGGATCTACCCGCATTTGGAAACACTTGCCTGTTTAGACTCTGTTTTGTGTGCATATGCCTATTTGAAGATCTGTTCTAAGTCACAGAAAGTTCTTCTAAATTTATACATTATTGAAATGAGATAGTAAGACAGAAATTTAGAGATTCCAAGACCAAAATAGAATTATGAATTTCTTTTGACACCCTACTTTTTAATTATTTTCTAAGAGAAATAAAAGTCAGAACAACAACAAATGTGTATTATAGTTGACTCTTGAACAACTTGTGGTTTCCACCCATGTGGTTGAAAATTCGCTTGTCATTTTGACTCCCCAAAATCTTAATTCTTAAAAGCCTGCTGTTGACCATATGCCTTTTCTAGTAACAGTCAACTAACACATACACTGGTACCTACGTATGTTTTATTCATGACATACATTTTCCTTATTTTTTATACTTCTCAGCTATACAGTTCATATGCAAGTTCTCTAAGTTGTCACAGATCCCGAAAGCCTTCTTCAATAGATTTACTGAAAAAGGATTGTATATAAGTGAACTGAACTTGCAAGTTCAAACCCATGTTAATGGATACATTGTATATGCTCATATTTCAAATGAAAACTGGGTTTAGTTAAATTAGATCTTGATATATATACTACTTACCTATAACGCATACAAATCTTATATGTGTATTTATGATTCACAAACGAAACCTTTATTCTTAAAATGGTTTACTTCTGAACACATTGTTATAAGTAATAGAGATGAAAACTGATATTTTCCTAAAGAAATGAAAACAATTTAGTTTGCTAAGAACAGTTTAAATAAGCTTATACATTACAAATAAAAAAAACTTAAAAACTTAAAAAAAAAAAAAAAACCTTTGGGTTCTACTGGAAAAATCAAATTTAACCCTCTCCAAGCCCTCATTGTACTAAAATTCCCACTATGCATCATGTTTAAAGCATACTTTTCTCTTTATCTGTTATGGAAAATATTGTCATATCCCACCTAACCTCAAGTGTTACTCTGCATTCTAAAAACTATGTGGAATTGCATAAAAATAAGACATTCTCATTTCCTCACCATTTGGGTTTTCTGTTGTAAATCATGAGCAAGTTATTTACCCCATGATCTGAACTTCTCTTCAAAATACATTATACATTTAAAAGTACAGTGATGTTTCCATGTCCTGGTAGAGGTTAAATATTTGAGAGAAGATTCCCTCATTTTCTGAACCAGATTCATTGACTTGATTACTCTTTCTTTCCCAATGTGAGAAACCCTCAATTTGGAATAGATAGCTCTCTGGTTACATTTCAAAAGCTGTAACAGAAACAGTGCACATTCTCTCTGTCCTCTCTCTCTCCTGTTTGTCTGTCTCTCTCACAAATTAAATAAGCTCAGATGTACCGTATGTATACACAGAGGGTACAAAAATGGTACACAATTTAAGAAAGGAAAAACAATTAAAATTATAAGACTTAATGTATTCCAGTAACGTTTCTTATCTTGTATGTTGTACCTTCTGTCTCTTGTAGAAGCAAAACATCCCATTTGGCACCCTCTGTCTATATACCTGAAAGAATGTTGATAACAGTGGAAACCGAAGGACACCATTTCTTTTCCTTGGGATAAGCAGAGTCTTTAAGATAAGAGCTGCATTCAAAACCTTTTATGAATCCAAGTGTTTAATCCGTAATGTTGGTGAATACTTTGGCAGATTTCTAATTATCAATGTTGTGGCTGGGCATGGTACTCTTCAAGAACTAAATTGAGCCCATCAGTTCATTTTCTTTGTGTATCATCTTTAAAGTTTTCAGGTGATAACAGCTTTTTCTTGATCTAGATTTTGGATTTTCCTTACCACAAAGGAGTGGCTCTTTCATTACTTTTTCCCTGGATACACATTTAACATCAGCCAATTCTACTTACCTAGATTTCATTTTTTGACTGCATATTTCATGCTGCCTTTTTGCATGATAGTTAATCTCAGTGCCCGTGGAAATCCCATTGCTGTTAATGGCACTTACAGGGACCTGTTTTGTAGCAAATAGAGGATTAAATCTTGGTAATCAGCAGAAATGAAAAAATGAAATTTAGGTACAGTTCAGTTTAATGGAGTCCAGCAAGTTATTTCCGTTTGTTGCCTACATTTTGCAAGGATTGTTTAAATCCCAGTATTCTATGAGTTTACAAAATCACTTTTCTAATAAGATACATTAAATTTGCCTGAACTTATTTCCCTACTATCCTTGTTTCTAAATTTGAATTTTCTGGCTGCAATAGTGAATGAGAATTTTTATAAATTCCGTAGACATATCAGATAATATTTAAATGCTACATTTTTTTTATGCTCATAGTGGACGCCTGTTATATTTTTAGTGTTTGGCATAAGTTTATCCTTATTCAGGTGGTCTACTCAAGTTATGGTGCATTCCTATTTGAAAGTCGTGCTGCTGTATTTTATTTTGAAAACAATCCTTATTGAGCTATGTTTCCATTAAGATTCTCAGTTAAAAAGTCGAAACAGGAAAATGGTTGAAAGTGTAATTTCATCCTTCAAGAGAGGTTCGGCTTCATCTGGGGTGATAAGTGCATATATAAAATAAGTAGAGCATAAAATAACCTATATATGCAGAATAAAGGGAAGTCTAAATAATGGAAAAAAGGGAGATGATATCCTAGGAAGAGCAAGTCAGGGTAGCCACAATTTCTTTCTCAGAAATTAGCATTTAATCAGAAATACCAATATATTTAGTGGGTATATTCCTTTTTTTTTTTTTTATAATGTTGGTTGATCAAATTGATCAATATTGGCTGGGTTTATGCTTGTAATCCTAGTACTCCTGGTGGCCAAGGCTGGTGGATTGCCTGAGCTCATAACTTTGAGACCAAACTGAGCCAAAGTGAGACCTCATCTCTAAAAATAGCAGGGCATTTTGGCAGGCACCTATAGTCCCAGCTACTTGGGAGGCTGAGGCAAAGAGAATTGCTTGAGCTAAAGACTTTGAGGTTGCTGTGAGCTGTGCTGCCATGGTGACAAAGTGAGACTCTGTCAAAAAAAAAAAAAAAAAGACCAATATCAGATACACTAATTTCCTAGTTTATATCTATTTCTTTTTTAATTATTATACATAATACTTCTATTGACAATGAAATTAAGTGAAACGGCTAAAAGTTATGCAAGTTTTATGTACAAATACAGTGACAAATTGACACAGAACTCTTAGCACGACCCCTGGTGGCAGCCAGAGCAGCAGGCATGTCCAGGAGCTCTTGTGAAGTTGCTAATTAGGGAACAAGTGTTTTAGTTAAAAATGTCAGGTAGATCTCAAGAATGGAAGAAAAAGTATCCAATGTACTCAGCCCTAATATGAAGCTAATTTATAGCTTTCATATGAAGGCTAAAACCCAATTATAGCATAGGTCATGTTTTATAATTGTTTTTAAACATTGCTGGGTCAAATTTGCTGATATTTTGCTATGGATTTTGTGTGTAAGTTCATGAGAGATATCGGTCTTGTAGTTTTCTTTTCTTGTACTATCTTTGTCTGGTTTTGTTATCAGAGTAATACCAGCCTGGTAAAATGTCCCTTCAAAAGAGGCAAAAGATTGAGTAACATTGATGTTAACTCTTTTTAAATGCTTTATAAGAATTCTAAAGTAGAGCCATCTGGGCAGGGATGTTTCTTTTTGCATGCTGATAAAATATAAATGAAATCTCTTTGATGGTTATAGGACTATTCTAATTGTCCACTTCATCTTGGCTGAGTTTTGCTGGTGTATTGGTTTGAGGAATTGGTTTGTTTATTCTAGATTGTCAAATTTCTATTTTGTTTTGAGAGGGAAAATGGTTGCTGTCCTTGACAGAGGTCCATTTCCTAAAAGCTGTAACAGAACACATCGCCCCTCACATGGCTTTTCTAACTTTATTGCCATGATCTTTGCACGATTCTGTCAGATTTATTATTACAGCTTCCTGTCTCTAGAATAGTGATTCTCAGCCACTCTCACGTTTGCTGTCAGAACCAGGGGACTTTTGGCAAGATCTGGCGATATTTTGGGTTGTCACAACTGGAGAGGAGTGCTGTTGACATCTAACAGCTGGAGGCTTCTGCTGTTGCTAACCGTCTGGCATGTACAGGGCAACCTCTGCAGGAAAGAGTTATCTAGTGAAAATATGACAGTGCTGAGGTCGAGAAATGCTGGCTTTGCTCTTTCTGAGTGCTCTGTAGACCAGCAATATCTGCCTCACCTGTGAACTCCTTAGAAATGCAGAATCTCCAGTCTCACCCCAGACCTACGACAGCTGATCTTATAGTCTAACAAAATTCCCCAACGATTCATATGTGCATTACAGTCTAAAGAGTACTTCCCTGGCGTAATTACTCCCTGCATTCGTTTCTTATTGCTGTCATAACACAGTATCACAAATTTAGTGGATTAAAGTGATAAAGAATGTATAATATAGTAGTTCTAGAGGGTAAAAATCTGAAATGGTTCTCACTTTTCTAAAATCAAAATATTAACAGGGCTGTGTTCCTGTGTTTCATGTTCTAGGGGAAAATCCATTTCCTTGCCTTCTACAGCTTCTAGGGCAGGGTTTTCCAAACTTTTCTATGTCACACACACTTCAACCTATAGTTAAAACTTATATGGCACACTTAAATTATGTTGATTCCTCCCCCAAGGAAAGTAAAAAAATATATATATATATACTTACCGTGCTTTGCCCTTCTTTCAAAAATAATTTAATTAATGATCTTTAAAAATGTCCATGGCACACCTAAGATCCTCACAGCACATCAGGGTGCCACTGCACACCAGTTGAAAATCACTGCTCCAGAGCTGACTGGATTTTTTTTTTTTTTTTACTGAATCATAGCTGTGTACATTAATTCAATCATGGGGTACAGTGTGCGGGCTTCACATACAATCTGAGATATTTTTATCAACCAGATTGACATAACATTCATGAGATTTTCTCATTTACTATGTGAAAACATTTTTGATCCATATTTAGAAGTTTTCTCCTGACCCTTCAAATATGTACCACACATGTGATCTCACCCTTTGTCCCATCTCCCCCTCCCCTCTCCCTCCCCTTCCCTCCCTCTCCCCTTTCCCCGTCTTCTTGCACAATAATTGGGTTGTAGCCTTCCCTTGAAAGGTATAAATTTGCTTCATATTAGGGGGTATACACCCCCTATTGGATACTTTTTCTTCCATTCTAGAGATACTTTGCTAAGGAGAACATGTTCCAGCTCCATCCATGTAAATATGAAAGAGGAAAAGTCACCATCTTTCTTTAAGGCTGCATAATATTCCATGGTATACATGTACCACAGTCTATTAATCCATTTGTGTATCGATGGTCTCTTGGGCTTCTTCCATGACTTAGCAATTATGAATTGGGCTGCAAAAAACAATCTATCCTTTTGCTTTTAATTATAGATGAATCTTCATTTGGATTTATTTACTGATTGTCATTACCAAAGCAAATGCTGATCATTAAATATCTACGAATCTGCCTTTAGGTCAGTGATGTAAAAAAGAAAAAATAATAAAAAACTATGAATCTTCAATCCTTAGTACAGTATTTTCACAACACACCGCACAATAAATTTGTCTTTAAGTAATGAACTGACTATGCAAGCAATTTTGAGGAATGTTTTTTGCCATTTGTTTCAAGTAGAGGTATAGCTTACACACAGTGGAATGCTCACACTTATGGTGCTCCTGTGAGCAAGTGTCAGCAAGTACCTGCCCTGGTTCCTCACAGCTATTATAGAGACACAACTTCCACCTCCTCAATAAAGATCCTTTTCTGATGAAACCCCCAGCTAAGATGGACCCCCTATTTCATTGTTATCCCAATTTTTAGTTTGTGCTCACCTAAAATTTCTTATCAATGGAATCAGGAGTAGATTTTCTTTTTTATGTTTTTTTAATCTCAGCTTAATATATTT
>CAUYON010015169.1:0-13858 GCA_963573935.1 Arctocebus calabarensis
AGTTGGGTTATAGTCTTAATATGGAACCTTTAAATTAGCTTCATAGTAGGGCTGAGTACATTGCATATTTTTTCTTCCATTCTTGAGATGCTTTGCTCAGAAGAATATGTTCCAGCTCCATCCATGTAAACATGAAAGAGGTAAAATCTCCATCTTTCTTTAAGGCTGCATAATATTCCATGGTGTACATGTACCAAAGTTTATTAATCCATTCGTGGGTTGATGGGCACTTGGGCTTCTTCCATGACTTAGCAATTATGAATTGGGCTGCAATAAACATTTTGGTACAGGTGTCTTTGTTGTAGTGTCATTTTTGGTCTTCTGGGTATATACCTTGTAAGGGAATTGTAGGGTCGAATGGAAGGTCTATTTTTAGATCTCGAAGTACTCTCCAAACATCCTTCCAAAAGGAACGTATTAGTGTGCATTCCCACCAGCAGTGTAGGAGTGTTTCCTTTTCTCCACATCCACACCAACATCTCTGGTTTTGGGATTTTGCCACTAACATGCTTACTTTGATAGGAGTAATTGCTTCACTATAAATGTGGTTTTGTGATTAAACCAGTTTAATTTCTTTAACATGAACTCAAGCTTTAATAATTTATAAGGATTTCCCTTTCATTCAACATTTACATTCCTAATTTCATTTAAAAGTGGACAATAACTCTTGTAAGTCTCTTGGAAAAAATGAAACATTCTGTAGTACCATCTCCTTTTATAATTGCTTTTAAAAGAAAACAGATTTGAGGTATAATTTATATGCCATAAAATTTCACTCATTTTATGAGTACAAGTGAATGATTTTTACTGAATTTACACAGTATCCAACTAACACTGCAATCCAATGACAAACCCAATTATTCATTCTGTGTAAAACAGCTTATTACATCTGGTTCATGAATGCTTTCCTCAATGATCATGGCCATGTACCATGTTTGTTTGCTCAAAATGGTGAATCGTAAATGCCAAAACAAAATGAGAGGGACATAATGTGGTAAATTTTCATTAAACTAAATTTAGTCAATTATATCCTTCCAAAATTTTTGGCACTAAAAAGGCCTATTACAGAGGCTAGGTGAGGTGACTCATGCCTGTAATCCTAGCATTCTGGGAGACTAAGGAGGGTGAATTGCTTGAGCTCAAGAGTTTGAGACCAGCCTGAGCAAGAGTGAGAATCCATCTCTAAAAATATCCAGGTGTTGTGGCAGGTGCCTATTGTCCCAGCTACTTGGGAGGCTAAGAGAAAAGGATCATTGGAGTCCAAGAGTTTGAGTTTGCTGTGAGCTATGACACTATGGCACTCTAACGAGGGTGACAAACACTCTGTCTCAAACAAAAATAAAATAAAATAAAAAATAAAAGCCCTGTTATAGACAGGGCAGATGGTCAGTTTTTGTTTTGAAAATGTTCTTTCTTTAATGTCCCCAAACACTCAAAGAGGCAAACAAATGGAAAGCAATCATTCCCTGAAAGAGTTGTGGGATCACTCCAAAAGATCAAACAGTCATCTTATAGGAATTCCCGAAGGAGAAGAGGATGGTCCTAAAGGTACAGCTGCTCTACTGTAAGAGATTTTGGAGGAGAATTTCCCAAGCATTGCAAGAGATACAGAACTTCAGATAGCAGACAGTTTCAGAACCCCAGCAAGACTCAATCCAAACAAAGCATCTCCTAGACACATTGTGATTAGCTTTGCCAAAGTTAAGATAAAGGAGAAAATTCTGCAAGCAGCCAGACATACCTACAAGCATCACCTACAAATGGAGAAGTATCAGAATGACTGCAGATCTCTCAGCTGAAATGTTACAAGCCAGAAGAAGATAGTCATCAACTTTCAATCTCCTAAAACAAAACAACTTCCAGCCCAGGATCCTGTGTCCAGCTAAGGTGAGTTTCATTTGTCATGGATAAATCAAATATTTTAATGACATAGATGTGTTAAAGAAATTTGCCATAACTAAACCAGCTCTCCAGGATATTCTCAGACCCATCCTCCACAAAGACCAGCGCAATGCTCTATCTCCAAAGTAAACTCACCCAGAAATTTTTGAACAAAGCCGAACTTCCACAGTGGTGGAAGGATTAAAAATGTCCACTGGACATCCAAAAATCATGACCCCCCAAAACATAACCATGTTTATCAGTTCTCTCAATTAATGCAAATGGTTTAAATTGTCCTCTAAAGAGGCACAGGCTGTCTGACTGGATACATAAACTCAGACTAGATATCTGCTGTATACAAGAATCTCACCTTAAAGGATAAAAATAGACTTAGGGTGAAGGGATGGAGTTATCCATACAGGCAAATGGAAAACCAGGAAAAAAGCAGAGGTTGCAATTTTAGTAGCAGATACAATTGGCCTTAAACCAACACAGATAAAGAAAGATAAGGAAGGTCACTGCATATTTGTCAAGAGAAATGCCCATCATGATGTGATTTCGATAATTAAAACTTATGTACCCTACCAGAATGCTCCTCAATTCATAAAGCAGACACTAATGGATATGAATAACTTGATATCTTCCTGCACTATAATAGATTTTAACACCTCTTTGACAGTTTTGGGTAGATTCTTGAAGAAGAAACTAAACAAAGAAATACTAGACTTAAACCTGACCCTAGAACAAATGGACTTTACAGACCTCTACAGAACATTTCACCCCAATAAAACTGAATATACATTCTTCTCATCAGCCCAAGGGTCATCCTACAAAATAGATCATATCCTAGGACACAAGTCCAACCTCAGCAAGTTTAAAAGTATAGAAATTATTCCTTCTATCTTCTCAGACTACCATGGAATAAAAGTTAAACTCAACAGCAACAGGAATCTTCAAACTCAAAGTCATGGAAACTAAATAATCTTAGGCTGAATGATAGCTGGGTCAAAAACAAGATTAAGAAGGAAATCACCAAATTTTTGGACCAAAATGATAATGAAGACACAAATTATCAAAAGCTATGGGATACTGCAAAGGCAGTTCTAAGAGGGAAATTTATAGCATTGGAAGCCTTCAAGAAAACAGAAAAAGAGAAGACAACAACTTAATGGATTATCTCAAGCACCTGGAAAAGGAACATTCCAACCCCAAACCCAGAAGAAGAAAAGGAATAACCAAACTTCGGGCAGAATTAAATGAAATTGAAAACAAAAGAATCATTCAGCAGATTAACAAAACAAAAAGTTGGGGAGGTGCCTGTGGCTCATCGAGTAGGGTGCCAGCCCCATATGTGGCGGGTTCAAACCCGGCCTCAGCCAAACTGCAAAACAGAAAAATAGCTGGGCATTGTGGCGGGTGCCTGTAGTCCCAGCTACTCAGGAGGCTGAGGCAAGGATCGCCTCAGCCCAGGACTTGGAGGTTGCTATGAGCTGTGCGATGCTGCGGCACTCTACTGAGGGCGAGAAAGTGAGACTCTGTCTCTGTAAAAAAATAAAAAAGTTGTTTTTTTAAAAAGATCAACCTAACCAGAAATAGAAAAGTAAAATCTCTAATATCATCTACCAGAAATGATAACGGAGAAATAACAGCAGACACTTCAGAAATTTAAAAAATCCTCAATGATTACTACAAAATTCTCTATTCCCAGAAATATGAAAATCTGAAGGAAATAGACCAATACCTGGAAGCATGCCACCTTCCTAGACTTAACTAGAAAGAATTAGAAATTTTAAATAGACCTATATCAATAACTGAAATAGCATCAACAATACAAAATCTCCCACAAAAGAAAAGTCTAGGACCAGATGACTTCACATCCAAATTCTATCAAACCTTTCAAGAGGAACTAGTACCTATATTATACAGTGTTTTCCAAAGCATGGAAAAAGAAGAAAGACTTCCCAAAACATTCTATGAAGCAAATATCGCCCTGATACCCAAACCAGGAATAAATCCAACAAAGAAAGAAAATTATAGACCAATATCATTAATGAATATCGATGCAAGTATATTCAATAAGATCTTAGCAAACAGAATTCAACAACACATCAAAAAAATTATGATACTCAACTCTTGTTGATCTCAACTTTTTGGTTGAAAAATAAAGATTTTTATGGGGCGGCGCCTGTGGCTCAGGGAGTAGGGTGCCGGCCCCATATGCCGGAGGTGGCGGGTTCAAGCCCAGACCCGGCCAAAAACTGCAAAAAAAAAAAAAAATTTGATTTTTATGACTCTCAAAAAAAAAAATTACACACCATGATCAAGTTGATTTTACTCCAGGGTTACAGGGTAGGTTCAACATACACAAATCTGTAAGTATAATACATCACATGAATAACATAAAAAAGACCATATGATTGTCTCAATTGATGCAGAAAAAGCCTTTGATACAGCATCCTTTCATGATCAGAACACTTTTAAAAATGGCATAGAAGGGACATTTCTTAAACTGATAGAGGCCATCTACAGCAAACCCACAGCCAATATCATATTGCATCATGTAAAACTAAAAACATTTTCACTAAGGTCAGGAATGAGACAAGGATGCCCACTTCATGTCTCCACTTCTATTCAACATAGTGGGGGGGGAGGAGCAAAATGGCCTACTGGAGCTGGCTTTCCACAGAGGCTCCTGTACAGAAGAGAGAGTTAAAGGGCAGAAGTTTAGCAAGAAAGCCAATGGTTCAGATCTGAGCCAAGAAAGTTGAAGAACACACATCAACCCTGCTGAGGCAAGCTGCAACCCCAAGGATACAAATGAAAGGTACAAAATCCATTGCCAAGTGGATGGGAGTCCCCTCCCCCATGAAAACATCTCACAGTGTACTCCATACAAACAAGTGAGCAGAGTTCAAGCGTCCTCCCATTTTATCCCACAGGAGAAACCCTCTAAAAACTGGACCTTCTTCCCCTACTAGAGTGCCATGGCACTCTCCTGCCAGGCATAAAACTGTATAACACTGCATATATTCTCTACCTGAAATTTTGAACTCCCAGCACTCCCCTCCACTCTCACCCTGAGGTCTGGAAGCCTGTCCCCCATGGAGTTCAGATTCTTGGGCAGTTTCTCAAGGGGTTTGGAGAGGGCATGGGCTATTGTTGATCTGTGCTGATTCTCCAACATGGGAGAAAGGAGAGGATGGTCAACAGAGAGGGAACCATAAAGGAGAGGTGGTGCCCCAAAGCACAGAGAGGCTGCCACTGGGGTGAGAACAATAGGGCTCACACCCCTGGGTATATTTTGAAAGGACACTCACAGTCTCTCAGGGCAACCAGAGGAAGCTGAGCATCTTCTCCAGTGGCAGCCACTGGCCAAACAGATCTGGGATGGAAACCCAGGCCCCATGAGTAAAGGGTATGCCTGAAGCAGTACTGGCCTGGGCAGAGCACAGGGACTAGATTATGTGCACAGAGACAGCAGACTCCTAGGGTGGGGCTGACCCAGAGGACTGCTTCACTGAGCCTCAGACACACCTGGCCCTCAGGGGATCATAGCTGAGACAAAGGCAGGCAGACAGGGGCTGGAACTGACAACTAAGTGAAAGTTCTGACTGCATCCACCCTAACACGAACTGCAGCCAAGACTAGGCAGCGGCCCAGGCAGAGCAGAGTTGCTCAGCATCTGATCCACAGGGGAAT
Organism: Arctocebus calabarensis; assembly: GCA_963573935.1. Lineage (NCBI taxonomy): Eukaryota > Metazoa > Chordata > Mammalia > Primates > Lorisidae > Arctocebus > Arctocebus calabarensis. The sequence goes on from CAUYON010015169.1 coordinate 5,581, forward strand.
ATAGCCAGGACGGAAACAAATTCTGTGAAGTTGTTCTGTTCTGTCAGCAACATCAATCAGGGGCCGGGCTGGAACTGATTGAACCACCCCAGCCCCCATTTGGCACCCGAAGTTGTCAGGCCTCACCCCCCCCGATGGATAGTGACAGAAAGTGGTGCCTGGCTGAGGAGATTTGGACCTCTTGAACTGGGCCAATCACCCAAGGAATATTGAAAGTGGAACCCTGGGTGTGTGGATGTGGGAAGGTTTGATTTTCCTTTTCCAATTGTTGCCTGTGGGGAACACAGGTGACTTAATTGCATGTATTTCTCCACAGCTGAGACTCCAACCCAAAGTAATTGATTCACTAGGATAAGACAGAGACCAGCTAAAAATAAGACAGAGCCCACCACACCAAGCAGATCCCCAGTTTATCAGGCTATAGCACTGTACAGGTCCTTGGCAAAGCTCTAGGAGAAAAGGTACAGACACCAGTCCCAGCTTTGGGGCAAAGGACTATCCAATCAATACTCCTGGAGCCCCCAACCCAACTTCTCCTTATCTGTTCATCTAGTCAAATGGTGTAAAATAATCATGAGGTGGAAGCAGCAGAAAAACTTCAGTAACATGAATAACCAGAGTAGATCAACCTCCCCAAGGAACAATTTGGCGGACACAACTGAAGATCCCATTCATAAACAAATGGCTGAGATGTGACACACCGAATTCAGAATTTAGATTGCACATAATATCAAGAGAATAGAGGTAAAGTTCAAATTAGAAATTCAAGGAGCATTTCAAAAGTTGTCTCAAAAATTCAACAAATTCAAAGACAAAAATCATCAAAGATTTTGACACACTGAGAAAAGAATTTGCAGCCCTCAAATATCTGAGAAATACAGTAGACTCCTTCAGTAACAGAATGGAGCAAGCAGAAGAAACAATTCCTGACATTGAAGACAAAGCTTTCAAACATGCCCAAACTCTCAAAGAGGAAAAGAAATGGAGAGCAAAAATGGATTATTCTCTCAGAGAGCACTAGGATAATTTGAAGAAAACCAATATTCGCCTTATAAGGATCCCCGAAGGTGACAAAGTGGCTTGGCAAGGCACAAAGGCTCTTCTTCATGAGATTATGAAAGAGAACTTTCCAGACATGCCAAGAGATTCTGAAATTCAGATAGCAGATAGTTTCAGAACCCCAGCATGACTCGACCTGAATAAGACACCCCCCCATGCACATTATAATTAACTTCACTAAAGTTAATATGAAGGACAAAATTTGGAAAGCAGCCAGATGTACAAAAACCATAACCTGCATGAGGAAAAATATTAGAATTACTGCAGATCTCTCTGCTGAAACCTTTCAAGTTAGAAGAGGGTGGTCATCAACTTTTAATCTCCTAAAACTTTCAACCCAGGATCCTGTATCCAGCTAAACTGAGTTTCATTTACGATGGAGAAATTAAATACTTTAACAACATCTACATGTTGAAGTAATTTGCCATAACTAAACCAGCTCTCCAGGATATTCTCAGACCTAGCCTCCATAATGACCAGAGCATTCCTCCACCATAAAAGCAAACCCACTCAGAACCTTTTGACTAAATTCCAACTTCCATGATGGCAAAAGAATTAAAAAATGTCCACTGGACTACTGAAAAACTCGAACCAAAATTGCTTTGCCAAATAAAGCTAATCCTTCTCATTTCCCCATTTTGCCTGCAGAGGGCAGAATGATTTATTTGAGTAATAAAAAGTGTTGTGAAGTTCTGGGTGTTCCATTTGAAATTTAATAGGAGTCCTTTCTTACACAATTAAATGCAGTTGACCTAGAAGGGGGTTTAGTTTCTTGATTTTATTTTTTCCTCTCTGCAGTGATCCTTTGTTCTCTGCTCAGCATCTGCCATCTCATGGCTATCCCTTGGAACACCCATTTAACAAAGATGGCTATTGGTATATTCTAGCTTAGCCTGATTGCCACACCCCCAACCCTGAGAAGCTTGAACTCAACTGGTGGGCAGGAAAACCTATTCCTGGAGACCTCCACTGAGACTGCTTATACAAACAGGTTTTATTGACCATACATGACAGAGTATGTAAGGTGTTCAAGGTCATGTCAGTTCAGGGTTGCTTTGAACTGCTGTCATTGTCAGTCTAGAATTAGACATACATCTCAGTCTCTTAACACTACAACAACAGCCAGAATGTGGAAGAAATAATTTCCTTCTCTGTCTCTTTCTGTAAGTTCTAGCCATTTTATATACATATATGTAGTTTTAGAAACTTTCTTCTTTTTTTTTTTTTTTTTGACAAAGCCTCACTCTTTTACCCCAGGTTAGAGTGCTGTGGCATCATCATAGCTCACAGAATCCTCAAAACTCCTGGGTTCAAGCAATTATCCTCTTGCTTCAGCCTCCCGACTAGCTGAGACCACAGGTGACTGCCAGAACATCAGGCTGATTTTTCTATTATTAGTAGAGATGGGGTCTCACTCTTACTCAGGGTGGTTTCAAACTCTGAAGCTCAAGCAATCCTCCCACTTGGCCTCCAAGAGTGTTAGAATTATAGGCATAAGCCACTGCACCTGGGTTTCTGTAGAGTTTTTGTTGTTGTTGTTTGTTTTTTGAGACATTGGCATCATAGCTCACAGCAAACTCAAACTCTTAGGCTCAAGATATTCTCTTGTCCCAGCCTCCCAAGTAACTGGGACTACAGGCACCCACCACAACGCCTGGCTATCTTTTGTTGTTGTTTACCAGGCCTGGATTGGATTCAAACCCACCAGCCCTGGAGCATGTGGCTGGCTCCCTAAGCAATGAGCTATGGGCGCCAGCCTGAGTTGAGATTTTTAAACTCCTAAACTAATATGTCAATATTTGTTGTTGTTTATTTATTTGAGAGACAGATTTTCTGTCACCCAGGCTGGAGTGCTCAATCTCCTGTCCCAGCCTCCTGAATAGCTAGGACTACAAGCTCAGTATTTTTGTTTTTGTTTTACTAAAGTAAAAGGCCCCATGTTTTTTGTGGCAGTTTCCAATAATCTCAATAATTGCAGGCCTGTTTTAATTCCTGTCACTGCAGCTCCGCAGTTAAAGATCTCTGATAACCAGCTGACTGTGGCTGGAGAGAAGTGTTACTCTATGGTGTGGGCCTCTCATGGGGTACAGAAAGGTGCCTGGTACTTTGAATCACCATGAATAAGATGCCACCACACACTGCTGCCAGACTGGGTTGGTCCCAGTCCTTAGGTAAGCTGGAGCCATTATATGAGCGTCACAGCAGGTGTGGTGGTATCAGTCATCTAGTTAAGTCTTCAAGATTATTTGGTTTATTAGACTGTGGGGATAAAATTCAGTTGCCAAGAGTTTAATTTGTTTGCAGTTCTTGGAATATTTTGCAATTCTTTGCTTGTAAAGAAACCATTTGTAAGCAACTTTACAAAATGGACAATAAATAAAAAGGGAGTAGAATCTTTTTTCCATCAGCAAACCAGAATTGCCTTGTATTCATGACTTCCTATATATCTTTTTATTGGGACAGATAATCTTCAAGATCCCTTAGGTTATGATAAATTTAGTATCCCTGGCAGAGCAAAAAAGGGAACTAAGTTCCACCAGTCCATTGGGAAATACTACTCTCTGGCTATGGACAGGGAGACATCCTGGGATTTTATATTAACCTTCCCGAAGGCACAGAGACAGCCAAGTCATTGCCTGATGCTGCCACAACCTGGGGCAACCAGTGCCTGGAGCTGTGGTCTGTGTGTTCTCTTGTGATGCTGACTCTGACTCACTTGTCTTTCTTCCTGATACTTTACTACAAAAATTTCCAGATAGTACTAAAGGTTGAAAGAATTTAAGAGCTGAATACTCATCACTGGAGTCTACTATTTGAATGTTTCTTTCATTCATTCTTCACTTTTTCTTAATGTGCCACAGAAAAAATTAGCTAAGTTCAAACTTGTCTAGTTTTTTCTTTGTTATAAAATTTATATAGAATATTTTTACTGGATTTTGAGTTTGACTTGCACTGTCGTAGACTCCTGCCATCATCTCAGGATAACGTACCCAGTCGGTTTGCACATTTCAACCCCACAGAGGTAAATCACTCTTTTAATTTTTTTCCCTACCATATATTACTTTTTACCTAGTTTTATTTTATTTTTATTTTTTATTCTTCGAGACAGAGTCTCACTTTGTCACCCCTGGTAGAGTGTTGTGGCATCACAGACCATAGCAACCTCAAACTCCTGGGCTTAAGCAATGCTTTTGCCTCAGCCTCCCGAGTAGCTAGGATGACAAGCACCCACTACAACACCCGTCTATTTTTAGCACCCACTCTGGCACAGGCTGGTCTCGAACCTGTGAGGTCAGGCAATCCACCCACCTTGGCCTCCTCAGTGCTGAGATTACAGGCATGAGCCACCGTTCCTGGTCTGCTTTTACCTACTTTTAAATTTATGTAAATGGAATCATGAAGTGTGTAGTCTCTGTTTTTTTTTCCTTAGGCATAATGCTTTTGAGATTCATCTGTGTTACTGCATAAGTCTACAGCATCTTTTTGACACAGAATGGTATTCCCTTGTAGAAATGTACCACAGTGTGCTTATCCATTCTCCTGTTACTGGCCTCATGGGCTGTTTCAGGTATGGGGCTATTATGAATAAGCTGCTATTATGAAAAGACCTATATATATGTTTTTATTTACTTTTGTCAACATATGTTTTTATTTACTTGGGGTCAGTATATAGAAATGGAATTATTGGGTCATAGGGTAGTTAAACATTTAGTTTTATAAGAAATTATCAGACTGCATTCCACCAAGAAAGTATAAGAGTTTTAGTTGCTATCATTTGTTATTTTTTGTCAACTTAAGTTTAGCCTTTTTTTTTTTGAGACAGAATCTCACTTTATTGCCCTCAGTAGAGTGCCGTGGCCTCACAGCAACCTCCAACTCCTGGGCTTAGGCGATTCTCTTGCTTCAGCTTCCCAAGTAGCTAGGACTACAGGCGCCCGCCACAATGCCCTGGGCCAGCTATTTTGTTTGTTTGTTTTGCAGTTCGGCTGGGGCCGGGTTTGAACCCGCCACCCTTGGTATATGGGACTGGCACCCTACTCGCTGAGCCACAGGCACCATCCTAAGTTTAGCCTTTTTGATGAATACATATGTGGTTTCTCATTGTGGGTTCAATGAGCATTTCTTTGACTAATGATATTGAGCATTTTTTCATGGGTTATTGGCCATTTATCCATCTTTTGGGAAATTGCTCTTCAAATATTTGGCCTGTGTTTCTCTCTCTCTCTTTCTGTCTTTCTTTCTTTCTGACAAAATCTTACTTACTATGACGCCTTTGGTACAGTGCTGTGGTGTTACAGCTCACAACAACTCTTGGGCTTAAGTGATTCTCTTGCCTCAGCTTTCCAAGTAGCTGGGACTGCAGGTGCCCACCACAATGCCCAACTATTTTCTTATTGCAGTTGTCATTGCTGTTTAGCTGGCCCTGGTAATGTTTGAACCTGCATATGGCTGGTGTTGTAACCACTGTGCTATTGGTGTCAAGCCTATTTTGCCTATCTTTTTTTTTTCTTTTGAGACAGAGTCTCAAGCTGTCGCCCTGGGTAGAGTCCCATGGCATCACAGCTCAGAGCAACCTCAAACTCTTGGTCTTAAGTGATTCTTTTGCCTCAGCCTCCCAAGTAGCTGGGACTACACGCGCTAGCCACAATGCCCGGTTGTAGTTATCATTGTTATTTGTCAGGCCCGGGCTGGATTCGAACCCACCAGCTCCAGTGTGTGTGGCTGGTGCTCTAGTCACTGAACTATAGGCACCAAGCCAACATATTGATATTTGTATCTAATTCTCACTGAGGGGAAACGATTCCTGTTGATTTATGTCTCATATGGAAGTATGTGTTGACAAGTTTACTAGGGAATTGTTTAGCCTCTGCAAATAAGTGGTGTGTGAAAGAGTGAGTGCCTGTATAGTTTCATGACTGTTCACAGCTACGGAGCTCGATTGGGCCCCAACCTGCGGTTCTGTGGAGATGTGATAAGGCATAACAGTGACTTGCTACACAGGGGAAACCAGGCCTGGGGCACCTTAGCTAAGACATTCCTAAAGCTTCAGGAGAGGGTGGCTAAGTGGGCACCTGAGAGATCTTTAGCACTCCCCCCTTATTTGTCTGTGCTGCAGGGATAGGTTCTGCACCATCTAAGGAAATTCCCCTAGTTTTAATGATTCAGAATTTTTTCTAAAAGGCTTTATAGTGGACTATGGAGTTACTATGACCCTTAAAAGGTTGAGAAAGCTGTGTGAGATAGAATGGCCATCCCTTGCAGTAGGCTGGCCATCAGAAGGGAATTTAGATGTAGGTCTAATAAAGTAGGTTTAGAGAGTAGTGACTGGTAAGCCTGGACACCCTGATCAGTTCCCATACAGAGACTCTTGGCTGACACTAATGTCAGGGCCACTTGGCTGAAAGGACAGGCAGCAATTTTTATGGTAGCTAAAGCAGAACAAAAAAAATTAAAAGCCCTGGTAACAAATTAAAAGGTCAAGTGCTGGTAGATCCTAATCCAGAGGATCCACCTGAAATACAAATAAGGTCACAATAACATTTACTGACAAGAGAACTATTGATCTCAAGGTTCCTATACTACATCTATTGTTAACTATAATTATGCTCCAGGAAGAAGAATGGAGATTATTAATAAGGCCAAAACAGGAAAACTTAGTCAAGGGCGGTGCATGTGGCTCAGTGGGTAGGGCACCGGCCCCATATACCAACGGTGGCAGGTTCAAACTTGGCCCCAGAAAAACTGCAACAACAAAAAAATAGACAGAGGAGGCGCCTGTGGCTCAACAGAGTAGGGCACCGGCTCCATATGCTGGAGGTGATGAGTTCAAACCCAGCCCTGGCCAAAAACTGCAAAAAAAAATAGACAGGCATTGTGGCAGGCACCTATAGTCCCAGCTACTTGGAAGGCTAAGGCAAGAGAATCGCCTAAGCCCAGGAATTAGAGGTTGCTGTGAGCTGTGACACCATAGCACTCTACCAAGGGTGATAAAATGAGACTCTGTCCATTAAAAAAAAAAAAATTATAGGAATTGTACCTGAAGCAGAACAGTCTCTTACTCTCACCTCACCATTCTCTAGAATTGCTGGCCTTCTTGCAAGTAAAGTTTGGTGGGCCTAATCCCCATCTCTGCATCTGACTGACAGTGACAAGTGGCCAAACTCCCTTTGGTAATGAGAGGATCACTTGAGGCCAGGGGTTTGAGGTTTCAGGGAGCTATTATGATGCCACAGCACTGTAACCTGGAAAACAGAGTGAGGCCTTGTCCAGAAAGCAAAAAGAAAAGAAAAGAGAACACAAATTGATGAAGGGGTTCAGTGAGGGTGATGTGACTCAATAGAGGTCACATTGCTAACGTACATGTCACTGGGGTTTGAATTCTGAGTCTCATAAAGTTCCTATGCCCCCTACACACCATACTGTGCCACCTCTGAGATTATAAATCAGAGTAGAGTCAACTGTGGCATGGCAGGTCACCAAATCTCTTCTCCATAGTCAGATTATGGGCATATGGAGCCATTAAAACATTGCTTATGAGGTAAATAACATGTCAAAGGGAAACAAAAATTATCTGGGACAGACAGATAAACTTTAGGAAAAGAACTAAAACCTCTCTTCCTCTTGCAGTGCTTTCTGGTCAGATGTTCATTCATTGATTGAGATCTATCATTCAATGTCAGCATTAGCCACAAGTTACTCTTTGCAACTCTCTACACTTTCTGGGACATATTGTACTTATGATGGTGATGGTGGTGGTGATGGCTTAGATAAAGTCACTATCCCGGGGGGAGGGGGGCAATGGGAAACTTGAGATCAGCATTTGTGTGGCCCACTACATTCAGATAAGAAGGGACATATACTAATACTGACATATGCAATTTTAGTCGTGAAAAACAATGCTAGATGTTCATTATCTTAGATACAGTGCTGACCTTCACAGATAAATAAACTATGTGAGATCTTCAACAGAGATCAACTATTTGGGGGGCAGGGAGAGATGATAAATAGTGAGGGTTGATGATCAGTTAAATGATTTAAAACCAAACCAAACCAAAACTCCTGGTTCCTCAATACAAGCATCTTTTTTTTTTTTTTTTTTTTTGTAGAGACAGAGTCTCACTTTATCGCCCTGGGTAGAGTGCCGTGGCGTCACACTGCTCACAGCAACCTCCAGCTCTTGGGCTTAAGCGATTCTCTTGCCTCAGCCTCCCGAGTAGCT
>CAUYON010015170.1:0-23953 GCA_963573935.1 Arctocebus calabarensis
CAATGTCTTTATATAGTGATCAAGAAAATGCCATGAAGGCTAACTGTAACAGTACGATCAAAACATTTCTGAATGTATATGAATCGTGCCCTATGATTGCACCAATGTACAGAATTATGATTCAATAAAATTATATAAAAAAAAAGACTACATATGCGTGATTGACCACTTTAAAGCATTTATAATCTAAAAACGCATCACTATTAATAGCATTTTCTTTTTTTTTGCACTTATTGGCCAGGGATGGGTTTGAACCCACCACCTCTGGCATATGGGGCTGGTGCCATTGAGCCACAGGTGCCGCCCAATAGCATTTTCAATTTAAAACATTCTTGAAATATACACATGGTAAATATTTTATCTACCCTATGGTATATGAACTGTGACCAAGAATAAAAAATAATTTCTTACAATTTAAGATTAAACATTTGACGAGAAATTCAGATTGCCTATAGTGTTAGTGGTTATTATTTATGTATTATATGATTTGTTAGAACTCATCACATAAAAATTCTTTTGAGAAATCTTTATAGCAAGAGCCAACATTGTACTCAATTCCACCCGCAACACATTCAGCATAAAGATATGAAGCCATTTTATTATGTATCTGAGTTTCTTAAATGTTTTTAGATTATCAGATAAAAGAGTGAAAAAATATCAATAATGTCACCATTGTGCATATCATTGATAAAACTATACAATAGGCTCACAGGAGTATTATACGATTGTTCAAAATTCTATAGAACATCATGGAACTTGTATTGCTGTGTTTTATAAATATTTCAATTTGGAAGGCAACATGAGCCTTGACATAAGCATATGGTGGCCTGGTTGGAATGTTCTGATTTCAGATTGTATGATGGATATGTGGAAAATTAGTCCCCTTGCTCTTTCATACCTGTGCAAATGTGCATTGTTCATGAGAAATAGTTATTTTAGAGGAAGGCAGAAAAATGAATCTTGAAATTGACTATATAAACTTCCTAAGACAGTATTGGTTAACAGAATATTTTATAACATAACTGAGATATTATGGAAAGTTTTGTACTTTTGAAGACATAAATAAAACTTGCAAATAAAGAAATGTACTTATCTTTGAGATTGTGCATAATTTTTAAATGTAAATAGATCTAGTTAGTACAACTATTATAAAATGTTTATTCTGATAATAGCCAATTCTCATTTGTTCATCTTTTAAAATTTTTAAATATGTATTACATTCTGGACTAATTAATATGTATCTTTATATACTTTGGGCATTAAATTGATAAGAACATTTTAGTTGTGATAGTTATAAAAAATTAAAGTAGTTAGTATCCTGTAAGTAATTATGAAAAAATAATGTGAAAATATATATGCCCACTTTGCTACTCTGAATGATTATGCCTATCTATCATTTAGCTCCTGACACTTACTTATGACCCCCCAAAATAAATACAACAAAATCAAAATTGAACAAATGAGACTTAACATGGAAAATACATGTAAAAATAAAATATCACACAAAAATTTATTGGGGAATGTCAGAAGCCACTGCTACAAGTTAGAGTCATGATCCTGCTTATGATTTTATTGATATTGTCTTTAACTAATACTCCACAAGAAAATTAAATGGATTTGCTCCAAGCCTCTGTTGATTAATAAGAACCATCAACAAAGTTGCATACTCATATGAAAATTTAAGTTTGGCCAAGAACATGTCAGGCTAAAAGATAAATTATTAAACGATGAGCAAGCTTACTTTCATTTGCTACCAAAGTATTAAAATTTCCCATGCTCCCAGAGTTCTCACACCATGCATTTAAATGAATGGAAAAGCTTTCATATCAGCCCATCTGTTTTGATACCCTCCCCATTTCACTTCCAGGGGACTGGAAAGGCCTGCAGAACTGCGCTAGCTGCTGCATTTTGCCTGAGTAATCAAGACTTTTGCCCATGACCCAGATAGCTCATGTCTTCTGCATCTATGAAGCAGGAATAGCCTATCTTGTTAGATTGCCAACATGGCAAAAAATTCAAACCTTCAATGATTTCAAAATGGAATTTTTAAAAATAGACTGATTGTACTAAGCTTCCTGTCAGAATACTGATTCCTTTTGCTAAGCTAAGTATTTTCTTATCCAATAACTCTTTACTTACCCACATTTGGTTCAAGGCCTTAAACTTTTGGGGTGCACCAATCTGAAAAGTGCAAAATTTGTCCAATCAAGTTTAGATTTCCCACATGGAAACACCTATATTAAGCTAGTCAATCTTAGATCCAAAATCACCATAAATTTTTTTACCTTAATCTCTCTCTGTCGAGACACTAGTGTCTGCCAAGTTGGTGATCTTCTTCATTAGGTTATTATAGTACACATATGTGTTTAGAGTTTGGGTATTAACAATGTAATGGTTACTTTCAGATATCTGTAATTCTAGGAGGCGTAAAAACTATTTTGAGTTGATTTTCCCCCAATCTTTCAGATTTTCTGTTTTGTGTTTTATTAAAATGTTTAACATTCACCTTTAAATTATTTGATATGCTGTATTGTCAAATGTCTATAGCTTTATTTGAATTATTGCTAGTGTTTTACATGCTAATCCACATTGTAGATGTTAACTGCAAACAGACCTGATGAATCACTAAGACAGCATTAATGAATCAATTCTGTAAAATGGTTATTTGGTATCTTATAATAAATAACTGAATAAACTAGTAGATTTATTTTCTTCTCCTTTAAACTAACATTAGACAATCATAAAGTTTAAAAATGATTTAATAAACTACTTTCAGGAAAAAGAAATTATTGTCTATTACATAAGAGTCTACTCTGCTTCATATGTATCAAATTTAATAAAATCACCTCCAAAATTCAAGGTAAATGCATTTGAAGGATTTTGGATTTACTTCATTACATCGATAGCAGTAAAAAGAAGCTGTAATATATAATACTGATGAGCTACATAATACAATGTTATCTCTTTATTTTGTGAATTTCTAAGTCTTCACTTTTTCAAAGTTGTCATATTGCATAAAAGCTATATACCAATTTATCTTTTTCCTGAAGTTAGTGGTGGCAGAGGAATAATTTCATTACTTTGCTAGTATGCAATCAAATGCAAAGTCTCTCCATATAAATTTTGCAGGCCAGATTTTTCTTTACAATAGCCATGCTTGCTTAAGAGAAACAATATGGTTACAGTTCTCTTCTAAGTGTGTTGAGCTTTGATTATACCCTATAGCAGAAAATGACTTTGACTAACACAGAAAAATGTACAAATGCAATTTGAAAGCTGCTCAGTAACTTCCAGCAGATGATATATCTGCTATCACTCAGATTAAAGGACTAAAAATATTCTCATAATTTGAGTAAAATTGAAATTTGGTAATGACCAACTGTATGTGATTAATAACTAAACACAAAGAAGCTTTTAATGGAGGTAAAAGAGACTATAAAGAGGTAATGAATATTCTACCTCCTACATTGTCAAAGAATACTGACTTGATCATTCTAGGTCTAAATCTTATTTAATAATAAATATGTAGCAAGAAATAAAATGTCAGTTTACCCCAGTGTTAAAAATGGAAACCAAATTAATCGTAAAATATAACGTTATTTATCAACATTACTATTACATAACTAGGTTTTGAAATAGGATTTTATTAACATATATGTACTTATATAGAAATGTACGAGAGGAAAAATAGTATGTTCTGGTGTTAAATATTTTAATTCAGTTTTATATACTGCAAAAAATAATTTCAAATCATCAATCACATATAGATAAAAAGTGTTAAGATAACCTAATACCTCTCAACACACACAAAAATTAACTTGCAATAGACAAAAGATTTTAATGTAAGACAGGAAACTATAAAAGTTCTAGGTGACAATATTCAGAAAGATTTTATAGATATGACCCTAGATAAAGAATTTGTGAAAAAGAGCCCCCATACAATCACAACAACAAAAATAAATAAATGGGATATGATCAAATTAAAACACTTTGCATAGCCAAGAACACAATCAAAAGGGCAAATATACAGCCCACAGAATAGGAGAAAATATTCACACTATACATCTTATAAAAGACTGATAACCAGAATCTACAAAGAACTCAAGCAAATTAGCAAGAAACAACCAAACAACCTCATTAAAAAGTGGCCCAAAACATGAACCTAAACTTTTCAAATGAAGATATACTTATGACCAACAAACTCATGAAAAAATCCTCAATATTTCTAATCATTAGGGAAATGCAACTCAAAACCACACCTGAGCTATCACCTAATTCCATTGAGAATGGCTCATATAAAAAAAAATCCCCCAAAACAGATGCTGTCTCTCTGCTGTAGAAAGAGAGGAACTGTGATACCTTGTCAGTAGCATTGCAAACTACTAAAACCTCGATGGACAGTTACTGGAGATACTTCAAGGAACTATAAGTAGACCTATTATTTGATCCAGCAATTCCACTGCTATATACACCCAAGGAAAAAAAATCATTTTATAATAAGGAAACCTACACTCATAGAACAGAATAATTCATAATTAACAGTATTTGGAAGCAACCCAAGTATCCACCAATACATGAATGAACTAATAAAATATGGTATATGCATACAGCCATGAAAATGGTGATCTAGTATTTTTTGTGACAACCTGGATGGAACTGGCGACTACACTTCTAAGTGAAACCTCATAGAAATGGAGAAACAAACACATGTACTCAATACCAGGTTGGAATTGATTAATCGACACTTAAGTGCACATATGGAAATAAAACTCAATGAAAATCAAGCAGGGAGGGAAAAGCAGGGGTAAATTCACACCTATTTGGTACAATGCACATTGGGAGAAGGGCACATTTATAACTTTGACTTGATTTGTCATTTTTTAAAAGTATATAAACAAAGTATGTGTATTTTCTAATATTCTGAAATAAAATTTAAAAAGAAAGAAAACAAAAAAATCTGATAACTCTGGAAAAAAGGATTAAAGTTGTCTGAATCAAAATAGGGTCATCAGAGTTAAGAAAACCCTGACAAATAGGGCTGAGAAAGGCTATGAGAGAAGGTTGTCAAATTGATGTGATCGCTATTTTAAATGACTACAAAAATCACGATCTTGCTCAAATCTGCTATAATCTTATCTAAAAAATAGTTCCTCAAGAACATTTGCCCAGAAACAGCCTGTCCAACTTCAGATTGCTATCACCCTGCTGTTGATTTTCCCCTCATCTTTATCTTTGAATACTTTTGATTTTCTGTACTTTCTTCAGCATGCACATAGTTTACTACAGCAGACATGTCCCTATTGCAATGCTCTATTCCCAAATAAACATCAAGATGCGTGATCAGGAGAGAGGTGTGCGAAAAAGACAAAAATACAAATGAAAAGGAATGCCCAGAGTTGAGAAGTTAGTTAACTTAGACAGACCAGACAAATAGACCAATTCTAAGTACTCAAATTAATTCATTACAGTCATGAGCTGCATAACAATGTTTTTGTCAAGGACAGACTATGTATATGACAGTGGTCCCCCCAAAACTGAAAAATTCCTATCCCCCAAGTGACATCATATTGTCAACACCTCAAAGCACCTGCATCACTGTTTGTGGGGCTTTCACACTGCCAGTCCTGTGGAAGAACAGAACATCCAGTTATGTGTGGCACTGGACAATAAAGTACTATGTTACTGGTTTACAAATTTACTCTGTTATCCCTATAACCACTGTATCAGCATATACTCCTACTTATAAAAAAAAAAGTTCACCATAAAAAAGCCGCCTTCAGATGCTTCAGAAAGTATTCTAGAAGAAGGCAGTTATCATAGAAGATACTAGCTTCATATATGTTCCCCTGAAGACTTTCTAGTGTGACAAGATGTGAAGGTTTAAGACATCATGTTAATACTCCTGATGCTATGTAGGTTAAGCCTAATATATATGTTTATGCCTTACTTTTTAACTAAAAATATTTTAAGTAAAAAAAAAATAGAAAACAATCATTTCTGTATAAGGTAGGCATAAATATTTTTGCACAACTGTAGAATGTGTTTTTGAAATGTTATAACCAAAGAGTAAAAATGTGGGCTGAGTACATTAGCTGTGCATGCCTTTACATGATTACATGCCTATAATCCAAGCACTGTGGGAGACCAAGGCAGGTAGGTGCATTGCCTGAGCTCAGGAGACCAGCCTAAGCACGAGGGAGATCCTATCTCTTTAAAAAAAAAAAAATAGCTAGGCATTGTGGCTGACATCTGTAGTCCCACCCAGCTAGTCAGGGAGACTGAGGCAAGAGGATTACAAGAACACAAGAGTTTGAGGTTACTGTGAGCTATGACACCATAGCACTCAACTCTAGGACAACTGATTGAGACTCTGTCTCAAAAAAAAAAAAAAAAAAAGGAAAACCTTTAAAAAAACTGAAAAGGTTATAAAGTAAAAAGTTACAGTAAGATAAGTTTAATTTAATGTTGAGAAAGGAAAATATTTTGTATACATTTAGTGCAGCCTATGTTTATGGTGTTTAAAAAGTCGACAGTAAGATACAACTTACATAGAGCTGTCCTATGTCCCATTCACTCACCCCTCACTCACGGATTCGCCTAGGCCAACTTCTAGTCCTTCCAGCTCTGTGCCTGGTTAAGTTCCCTGTATAGGGGTACCACTTTGTACCACTTTTATCTTTAACCATATTGTAACTGTATATTTTCTAAGTTTATGTATGCTAGATGCATAAATACTTGCAACTGTCTATAATATTCTGTAGACTAAAATGCTATGCAGGGTTTTAGACTAACTGGTTGGCTGTACCAAATAGCAGCAGTCTATAAGCTTCCCTTTCCTCTTCATCTTTACTATCATCTGTAATATTGGGGGGGGAGGTACTTTTGTGCCCATTCGTACATATGTATGTGTGTGTGCGTGTGTGTGAATCTTCTCTACGGAAGATTTTTGTATAGAGAATGTGCCACATGAATCAAGAAGCCAAGAAAAGAAAGGCTGGAAAGTGATAAACTCCTGCTAAAGATCCAGAATTTTTGTGTGTGTGTGTGGTTTTTGGCCGGGGCTGGGTTTGAACCTGCCACCACCAGCATATGGGACTGGCACCTACTCCTTTGAGCCACAGGCACCAGCCAAGATCCAGATATTAAGCATAGGAATTACTAGAAAGAATGATCTTTGAAACTAGGATTTTTAAAGAAAAAAAAAGAAAGAAATTGGGATTTTGTCTCTTGAAGCTGCAGACTGTGATGCAATCTCTTCAAAGATCCCAAACCATGACAAGAGTCAAGGTGGGACTATGATATGTGCAAGCCTTCCAGGTCAGTGTAAAAAGTGTAAAAAGTTGAGCATTTTCTATGTACTGTTCATTGCACTTGACTGATTTCTACCTAGAAACCAAGCTATATTTTTTAGGATTTTGAATGCTATTTTAAGAAAATATAAGTAATTTGGATATATATAATGTGTATTCATAATTCCTAGGTGAGCTCAGCAGAAGTATCTACTATTACAGGGTAAATTGTAGTATATCACTCAGGGACTAGAGAAATTGTCTTCAGTGTAGCTGAGGTAAGAAGAGCTGAATGAAAATTCTAAATTGTAGAGCATGGGGAAAGTAGGTTATGCGCAGTAAAATGAACCTAAATGTCAAAGCAGTAGGGGTGGCAAAACTGGCACTAAAAAGTAAATTGAGAAGACAGAGGCTCAGACTCTGGAGGACAATTCAGGATGAACTGTATAAAGGAGGTTCAAGCAAGTGGTTCTATGAGTAAGCACAGGAAAATGTTAAAAGTCCATTTTTAGACTGCCACCTACATGGTGTAGGAGTGTGCTGGATAGATCAAAGGAATCCGGCAGAACTGGTCAGAATGGATGGCAGAATGTCAGCTTTATACACAAAAAATATAATATGTTGGAGCCCCACTTTTAGTCTATGTCTGGATACCAGGTCACAGGATGTCTCAAATTTGACATTTATAGTAAACATAGTACTCCAAAATTAAAGTTTTGAATTTCAAAAATGTCATATTCATTATATGTATAAGAATATAACTGATTGGTGCTTATATGAAGTCAATGGCTGTACAGAGATTATGCAAATTTTCTCTTTTAATACTCATTTTATAGCTAGTACCATTCTACTCTCACTCAAGATAAAAAAACTGATCATTAGAAAGATTTAAAAACGTCTTGGAATGTAAAAAAGTTATTAAATGGCATATGCAAGATTTTCTTCCAGGACTATCTAACTGCCCTATTGTGTATTGTACTAATGTGATAAAATTCTAATGTCTTTTTAGCTTTATTTCCTAGGGTTGAGCAAGATAAATCTAGCTAAGATAGTTCATAGTAATAAGTAAGCTTTTGTTTCAGTCAATGAAGTTTTTGTTCTCATAAAATATGTCAGAACTGAGATTACATTATATTATTAGAGTGAACATCAAATTGTCAGTTAAGGTAATTTCATGTGTAACTTGTACCTTTTTTCTCCTGAAAGACTTTCTGAGCCAAGTTAATATTACTTCGATGAAAAAGAAGTGAAAGGTCTATTCAATAAATGTAAAACCATGCTACCAAGAGATCATGTTTGGAAAGCTTAGAATTATAACATCCTTGATACTATGGTACAAGTTGAGGTTTCTCTGAACCCCAAAATATTTGTGTTTCAGGCATCCACTGAAGGTCTCGGAACGTTGCCCTGAGAATGGAGCGAGCCGCTGTGGTTTTAACTACTCTAGTTTTGCTTTAGGGATTATTGGGGGATACTAGATCTATGCTACGCATTTTACATATCTTACATCATTTAATCCCAATCAAAATCCTGAGATAAGTATTATTTGTTCCTATTTTAGAGATATTTATGAGCAGATTACTTATCTCCCACTACTATAAAATGTAAATTGAGCATTAGAAACAGATCATTTTAATTTCGTTTTGCAGCCTTTCCTGTCTTCACTTGTTCTCAGTTAGAAGTACATTGTGCTCTCTCCTGTGGAAAATAGTTATTCATGAATTAGTTTCCTTGTTTTATCCCACAGGGATTCCCGTCCACATAATTCTAAAATAACCAATGTATTCATATTTACCTCATAGGATTTTTTTTTAAGATTTATATAAGATGTATGTAGGTGAACATGCTATGACATATTTTAGGTTATTAAACCCTAACAGTGTACATTAATGCATTTGTGAGGTACAATGTGCTGATTTGATAGACAATGTGGAATGCTAACATCTAACCGATTAACACAACCATCTCCTCACTTACTTATTTGTTGTAGTAAGACATTCATACTCTCTTCTTAAAAGTTTTGAAATGTATCATTGTATTACACACATTAGGTTAGGTCTCCCCAAATACCATCCCTCCTCGTGGCCCTCCTCCCCTCCCTTCTCCTTTCTCTTCTCTCCTTTCTGGACTATAGTTATGTTTTACCACTCCTATGAATGTGGAGGTGATCATATACTGGTTTCATAGTAGTATTGAATACATTTTTCCCCATTCTGAAGAAACTTTAATAAGAATATGTTCCAGCTCTATCCAGGTAAACACAAATGATATGAAGTCTCCATCTTTTTTATGGCTACATAGTATTCCATAGTGTACATATAACATAATTTTTTCATCCATTTATGGGTCCAAGGGTACTTGGGTTGCTTCCATGACTTGGAAATTATGAACTGGGCTGCAATAAACATTCTGGTGCAAATGTCTTTGTTGTAAAATGATTTTTGATCTTCCAGGTCAATACCTAATAGGAAGATTGCAGGATCAAATGGTAGGTCCACTGTTAATTCCTTGAGTATTCTCCAAACTTCTTTCCAAAAAGATTGTATTAGCTTGTATTCCCACCAGCAGTGTAGAAGTGTTCCCTTCTCTCTGCATCCATATCAACATCTGTAGTTTTAAGTTTTATTTTATTTTTACTTCATTGAATTATTTACTTCCTGCTCAGACTTAGATGGTAATAATTATCTAAACCTTTGAGTTTGGAGTCAGTCTAGAAATAGATACTGGATTCAGGAAAATAAAATAGCTGCTTCTGCGGCTCAAGCAGCTAAGGCACCAGCCACATACACCTGAGCTGGTGAGTTCAAATCCAGCTTGGGCCCATCAAACAACAATGACAACTGTAACAACAACAAAAAAATAGCCAGTGTGTGGCAGGCACCTGTAATCCCAGCTACTTGGGAGGTGGAGGCACAAGAATCACTTGAGCACTTGAGCCTAGAAGTTGGAGGTTGCTGTGAGCTGTGATGTCACAGCACTCTCCCCAGTGTGACAGCTTGAGACTCTGTCTCAAAAAAAAAGTCACTTCAATACTGACTATGCTGAATCAACATCTCTAATGCTTCTCTCTAAGTCTACATTAGAAGAGGGGTGTGATGGTGTAAAGTTGAAACTTCTGTTCAGAACCACAACCTCCTTCACACATAGCAAATTTCAATAAAGTATCCAGAGAAGAATTGAGAACCAGACCTACTTCCTGAAAGCAAGCTTGAGCATTGATTCTCTGTTTCCCATGAGCTTATTTTTAGGAAGCATCATCAAAGCACCAAATGCCACGCCTTTGTGCAAGTCCCTTTGAAAAAGATGCCCAAAGCACAATGAGTTCTATCAGAATTCAACTAACTGGGTGACGCATTGTCAGGTGCACATCAACACAAGTCAGCTGGTCAAAGGAGTCAATTAGCCTTCTGTTAAAACACTCTAAATATACCCCTCCAGCGACCTGCCTTCATTCATTCATTTCTTCAAAAAATATTTATTCATCTTCTAATATGTACAAGGCAGTGTTTTTTCCAGGCACTTGGCATACATCTATGAATGACACAGAAAGTGCTTTGTAATTGGTGGACATGTAGGAACATGGACATTTTACTTGTCTTCTATTTTCTAGCTTATTCTTCTTATGCTATGTCTCAGGATATATTGTCTTGCTTTCCTAAGCATAAATATCATTTTCTCTACCTGTCTAGGTGTATTTTTCATAAATATCCATATTAATGTATTACAAAAATTTATTTAGCTATTTTTTAAAATACACTTTAGACTCTTATTCAGATATATCTTAATCCAAGTTAAAATTCTTAGCTTTCTCTAAATGTATATTTAAGACAATATGATATTTTATAATATTTATTAGAGTAAATTTTTCTTCACAAATAGGTACAAATGTTTATTAAGCTTGAAAGTAAATTCTCAGCACATTATTTTAATTTTTGTTTTATGCTAGTCATGTAGTCTAGGAATTGAAAAGAGAAGAGGAATTATTATGGTTAATATTCTAAACAAGACTGAACAGAACTTACATATAACCAATAATTTGTTTTACTCCTATTTTTTATTTCAATATTATTTCATTTTGTTAAATAAGCTATTTTAACATTTCAGTTAAACAGATGAATATTGTCACTGATTTCTTATCTACATTTTTTATTTAGATATTTAGGTATGCTGAAAAATGTCAAAGAGAAAATAAGGTAAATGGTAGAATCAGAATGAAAACTAAAGGTTAAGAAAGAAACTATTCAAAACAAGGTTTAGAGTTCTGACTGAATCTATGGGTGTTCAAAGTCTGTATCTCACTACCACCATTGATCAGAAATGTATAGCATAATCTAGTCTTAGTCTGAATGCTTTTACAAAGTAAAAAAAAGTCTTTTAATTCTATCAACATTGTAATAAAATTGGCTAAACTTCTACATGCTGAGCTTTGTCACTATTCTGTACAACCATTAAACTTTAATCTTGACGAACCCATTGAAATTTAACCTTTTTGAAATTTTATTTTAAGAATGAGAAAATTTATAACCAGATATTATGACAAAAGAATTAGCTGCATTACCATTGTAATCATTTGACCTTTCTAAATTTCAATCCATGTCCTTTCCACTATGATGTGCTGATATTTGAGAATTTACAAACTCCAGTAGATTCTCCACTTGTAGCAAACATATTGAGTTCAATAATAGCAATAATTAGAAAATTGGAATATTCGTGCAAGGAGTAGGGAAAATACATTAAGAGATAAACTAATAAAGTATTTTGATTTTGCTTTGGAATTTGATGTTTCACGGGATATGGTCTAGGTTTGCTCTAAACAGGAGCAGCAAAATAAATTTCAATTAAATATAAAATCAAAGCTAATGAGGAAACTAGATAACAAAAATTATTTGCAAAAGGTCATTTCCTTTTTGTGCTCCCACAGCACACTTCATACAACTATTAAAGCACTTATCATTTCTATTGTAATTATGTTTACAGTGTCACTCTGTAGGTAACAAGCCTCTAGAGGGCAAGCTCTATATTTTATTCATTTCTGTGTCACAAGTTCCTGGTAAAATGCCAGTATACAATTAAGCACTAAATAAATATTTTTGAATAAATTAAGGAATGCATTCCTGTTGAAGTGATATTACCGCGTCTCTTTCACAAACGTATGTGTGATTTCTGACATAAATTCTTAAAGAAAGTATTTCAAATTAATTTCAAAAAATAATTCTTCCATTTATGTATGCACAGCTTACTATAAGTGGCGTGACATTCTTACAAGGTCTCTTTGAACCTCAGAAAAAATAAATTGTGCTTCCCCTGAGTTTAAGTTCAAATCTTTTAAAACTGATAGGTAAAAACCAAGATTCTAATTATATTAGTTTAAGGTAGATAAGCAACTTCCTAGAATCTTCCCACCCAAAATCCTTGAGAACACTTGTTAAGTGAATGGCAAATTTCCTTTATTCATACAAGAATGGCAGTACTAGTGTTTTCCTCAAGAATACCTAATTACAAGTTTAGAAGATGGGTGTGCAAGGGACTTGGGACTGCTGTTATTGTTATGACAAATCTAACCAGTACTTATTTATAAATTCTAGTTTATTTATAGTAACTGATTCAACAAGTGTTTGTTTCATGATCTTTCCTGAGCTGGGAGTCAAAGAGACCAAATTTGGTAACATGCAGCTTATCCT
The DNA here is from genome assembly GCA_963573935.1 of Arctocebus calabarensis. Classification (NCBI taxonomy): domain Eukaryota; kingdom Metazoa; phylum Chordata; class Mammalia; order Primates; family Lorisidae; genus Arctocebus; species Arctocebus calabarensis. Next base: position 12,971 of record CAUYON010015170.1, read on the forward strand.
TTGAATGAGTGATCAATCTTGGAACAAATAATTGTAGCAGAGTCATAGGAGTGACACTACAAAAGTTTTGAGATACACAAAAATTAAGAAACTTAAAATAATTTTGATTACTATGTTTTCTCAAAACAATTGCCAACACATTCTCTGCTCTTTTTTTCTTCTAGTAAACTATTTTTGACTCTTTCCATTCATCTTATTCAAGTTCTGTAAGCTTGTGTTCATAGGCACGAATAGCTTCTTCAGGGCTGGGGAACCTTCTTCTGCACATGTGATTTTTTTATGGTAGGGAACAGTGAATAATCGTGGGTCAGGACTATCAGGTGGATGAGTCACAACTTTAACCTCTGTGGACTCCAGAAACTGAATGGTGATGTTGGCTGTGTGAGAAGATTCACTGCCTGTCATGGTGCAAGGTGGTCCCCCAAGTCTAGTTCTTGGCCACCACTCTTGAAGCTTCCCAAAAACTTTTAGCAGACATCACTGAGAGATAACAGTCCTTTGTTCCTCCAGAGGAACAGATGCAGCATGACCACTTTTGAAGAAAAAAGTTGCCACCATTTTCTTTCTGACATTTCAGGGCAGCTTCACTTTTGTTAGTGGATTTTCACTAAGAAAAAAGATCCACAATATTAACCAATGCTTAGTTGCTAGATCAAATTGGTCAATCCAGGTTTCATCACCAATGAAAATGTCAGAAACATGTCTAGACTTTCCTCTCTCCATTGAATCAGCATTTCTTCCCACTATTCAACACAGAGGTGCCTTTGCTTTTTCTGTCAAAGTGTGATGCACCCTTTAGGATGAAATTTTCCTGGCTTGAAGAGAATCATGCAGAATTTTGGACATTGCCAGTGGTCCAATCTGTGGTGTTGCTTCAATGTACTTAAATGTCTCTGCGTTGTTTTCAAATACAATATTTTCCACAGTGGTGATATTTTCCTTAGTAACTGTAGTTCCCAGATGCTCACCTCTTTCCTCATCTTTCAGTGAAGTTTGGCCTCTTCTAAATTCTTAGAACCAACGAAAAATTGTCTCATGGAAAGGAGTGAGGTCCCGCAAGGTCCTTACAAATGCTCAAGGCTTTGAAATGTGTTTAACCCACTTCTGAAATCATAGAAAATTATCCTGAAAAAGTATTCTCTTTCTAGTTCTATAGCTGACTGAGTGTCATGTGAACAAAAACAGATGAGGTACTCGAGCAAGTTGACACCTGCACAGGCAAATCAGAAGATACTGTTGACTATGTTTCTTGGAAGTGAAATAATGGACCGTTAAACAGTATATCTCAAAACTTTCATAGCGACATTTGTATACCATTAAAATACATCATTGTTGTATGGTAAGACTGTCATTAAGGTTTTCTCATTTTATGACCAAAATACTTTTGAAAATTAAATACATTTTTCTGCTCATTTACTCATTCTTCAATAGAATCTACTTAGATTAGTTTTGGTGACATTTTAAAGCATTTTCCATAATCAGTCATGAAAAGTAACCCCTCCCCCTCAAATTGTAATATTTTTCTCACTTCTCTAAAATTTTTTAATTCATTTGAGAATCTCAATGTGTTCATGTTATTAGAAATGCATATTCTTGCTTCCCTCTAAAAACGGAGACTGAATCAAGAGTTAAATACAGATATGCTATTTCAGGAAATGGTCTTGAGAAACATTAGCGGGAAGACTGAAGAAAGAAAGAAGAAAGAGCCACTCCAAGGGTAGTTTTACAAGCGGACCACCCTGATAGGACAAATGGGCTCATTCCTACTAGGGAGACTCTGAAGCTATTAGTGCAAATAATCTCAGAATTATCTCCCAAAGGGAAAAAACAAGTGAAGATCTTCTAGAAGACAACATCTAATTGTCAAGGGTAACACCACGAAGGGTTAGCCTATTGACCCTTCTAGATTTGTATTTAAGTCAGATTGTGTCTGGGCTTCCATACAGCAGCGGACAAGAATCCCAGAGCAGAAAGCTAGAGAACATGAGTTAGCTAAGCAAATTGAACTTAGACTATATCTGCCTACAGCTGAATTCCATAGCTATTGCTGCAGTAAAAACGTGAGATGAGAGGATGTGATTTAGGGCACTAGTGATTCCTGATTCTATGTATGGTCCTTTATATTTAAAGTTGCTATCAAATACAGGTGATCGTGCTTGCATATGTTGTTGCATAAGCAGAATGTTACACTCTAATAATGGAAATGTTCTTTCTAATAAATAAGACAGGTTCTCCCTCCAGCAACAGAGTCATAAATATCATTCATAATTTTTAGAGGTGTACATTATTTCTTTTTAAAAATTCTTTGCAAATAAACGTGCAAGACAAAATCTCCATATACATTTTTGTGTTATTCTATAGCTCTATATTACACTGTATTACTGTGAATTAGGGAAGCCATGTAGTTTTGTCGTGAGCCCTTTTATTAGCTCTGCCCTAGCACAGGGAAAGAGCTACTCCTGGTGCATTATAAATCCAACCGTGTCCATGGGCAAGAGGCCAATAGTGTTCAGGGAGGGAGAAAATGATATTCTGGGATCACTTAACTGAGAAGACGTTTTGCACAATTTTGCTTGAGTTTTGGAATTTTGATTTTATTTTCATAATAACAAACATTTCTTAGAATTCATATAAAAACATTCTCTATCTCAGTGGGGCACCTGTAGCTCATTGGTTACATGCTCTGGGGCTGGTGGGTTCAAACTCGGCCAGGGCCTGCTAAACAACAACAACAACAAAAAAAATTCTCTATCTCCCATCCATACAATAAAGTGTAATGTAACAATACTCTTTTCCAGTTGTCTTTTTAGTATTTTCTATGAAATAACAGGCTTACTAATAAGCACTTGGGAAAATTTGCAAATAATTTACTACAAATGATCATAAATGCCAACAGTGTTGTCAAAAATCTGTTAGACAGACATTAATAAGTCAAATTGAGAATGTTATTGACATGCAGACTTGTTAAATATGTTTATTAACATGGGAATGTGTACTACATGACCCAAACCTTGTCTGAGCCCATGATTTATGAAAGTTATCTTGGGGAAAGAGTACTTGAGAAGCATAATTATTTTGAAGTGCAAAATTATGTTTGCACACCCAAAATTAAGGTAGAAATCTTCCTTTCATATGTATCCCCTCACCTGGTTGTCTTTCACTTTCAATAATTCAATGGAAAATTTGTGGAGATTTTTCCATTAAATTTATCACTTTCAATTTATTAGTATTCTTCATAGCTTCTGAATGCTGCTAGTAGGTATGCTGCCCCTGACCGCTAGAATCCAAAGGTCATTAGATGGCTATAGTAAGCATACCCAGTTGCTTGTGGTTGGGGAAGATTCCCTTACCAAAAATGTTACACAAATATTAAAATGTATTATGTTGAAAATAGATGGAGAAAAGAATGAGCATTATTGACCTTCCTTTTGATCTCTCATAGCCAACACCTTTTCTTTTTTCTTGTAACGACATATTTCCTCTCAGAATGTACTACTGTACATACAAACAAGAATGTCACTTATAATCTACCAAAGATACCTTTTCTGACAGGTACAGTGACTACCTCCTGGACTGAAATTTCCAAGATGCCAGTATTAGATGTGGATTGCTGGTATATATTTTATAGAGGGTCTAATTAAATAACCAAATCATTAATCAGCTAAAAAAGAATTTTAAGAGTGCCTAGATACAGTACATGGTACATGCTAGAAGGGAACAAACAGAAGAAATTATGTAGTCTCTGTTTTGATGTTGCCATTAATCTGATAAAAATATTATGGCATGGTTGAAGGAACAAGGTAACACAATTTGGTATTGACTGTAACTGCAATGAGGGTTGCAAAAAGGCAGAGAACAGTGACCTCAACAGGTATTACATGAAGTTGGAGGTTAATATGGGACTTAGAGAATAAAAAATGGTTTAATCAAAGAAAAAGCATTTTAAGGTTTAAAAATGCAAATATCATATAATACAGAATGTACATTATATCCACTTTCTATCTTGGAAAAAGAAATGAGTTGCTAAGTAATATTTCCAAATAAGGCAGTTCCAGTACAGTATAAAATAAAGCTGAACAAATACCAAGGAATACATTTATAGAGAGATTTGAATGCCAGACAACAGGGTTTATATATTTTCAAAAGGAAAGTGAAAGGGTAAAGTCATGTTTAGAAAAAAAAAGAAATTGCTAGTGGCTTTCTATTAGAGGGCTTGTGGAATAACCACAAGATAGAGTTATGAAAATGAGAAATAGGATGTTGCAGAAAGAAGACAGACAGAACACCATTTTACTCTTCACCAAGAAATCGGGGAGGAGAATAAAGGAGAGAAAGGAAGAAAGGATGCCAAAATCTCTAACTTTTTTTATTGTTTCAGACTCATTGAGGGTACAGAGAATTAGGTTACACTGTTTGCATTTGTTAGGTGAAGTACCTCTTATAATTGTGCCACACACCATGACCCCCCCAATCCGCTCCCTCCCCATTCCCTTGCTCCCCCACCCCCAACCTTGAAGTGATTTGAGGTTTTCTTTTCTGTGGCTATAAAATCTCTAATTTTTAATAACAAGGAGGTGTGTGCCAATGAATTAAGTGAACATAATTGAAGAATGAAACCAATTTGAGCAGGAAATAGATTAATTTCACTTTTGGACATGATCATCTTGGGTTAAGAGCAAACCACTAACAGAATAAAAACTAAGCACTACATAAGAATAGGACATATAAATTTGAGTTACATCTGCATCATTAGAAGAGTAAGTCAATGTTTCCTAGAATTTAATATAAAGCAAAGTCTGATGAGAATAAAATCTTGGGACTCAGTCACAGGAACTGGTAATTGAATGCTTCCTAGAATTTAGTGTAAAGAAAAGTCTGATAAGAATAAAAACTTGGGAATTAGTGATAGAACAAAATGAAAGAGAAAGAATAGTTAGAAATCATATATGAAACGTAGAACAACTTGTAAAAACAGATTTTTTAAGTTATAATTTTTAAAAGTGAGATAGTTTTAATATAATTCATTTTATGTTATGATTAAGTGATTTTTAAAAGTAACTGTTATTTGCCATGTGATCTTTCACCATAATAACACTTGGAGAAAGTGGAATGGAGAATGATTTTTAAATAACTGACAAACCCAACATCAAAGGTCACAGTTGACCCTCTGGCATGTGTACTTTTAGCAAAAAGAAAAATAAAATTGTAAACTGAGGTAGACCCAAATTGCAGTCACCATTTTTTAAATTTTATATTCCAATTTATTGGGCAGTAAGTAAGGATTTGGTAACTGTTCTAAATTTTTTCTCAAAGTGTGTAATTTTTGAATATGATTCTGAAATACTGTGTATATTTTATAAATCCTACCCTTAAAAGAAGATAATCAAAGACAAACTACCAGTTGGAACTGCCATTAGTGGAAACATCTGGACTAGGAGCAACTGAGCAAGTCTCCTTAAACCCATGGCCAAAAACCAGATTAGAGTTTTAAAGACTAACAAAGAAGACTGTGTTATTAGATTCACATTGACTGGATTTGGCTCACCAGAGTTTTAATCTTAGGCAAACAGCTTGCTGCATCTTTGCTTAATACCTTCTGAGTAGAAACTAATTTTACTGTTGATTAGTTAGAAATGTATTTAGGTTTGTGCCACTACTTTAAGGAACAGAATCCAACTATCACTTTTTTCCACTTTACGAATAATTTAAAACTCAGGGGTGTGTGTGTGTGTGTGTGTGTAATTATACTTCTTTCAAATAAAATACAGTTATAGCTTTTCACAAATATCTATTTACTTCAATGGGAATATGAGAAGGAAATAAAAAGATTCCTAAAATTTTATTTTTGAAATGACATAGGACTGAAATTCACTCTCTGTCTTCACATAATTATATGTCTGTGGCTAGTCATTCCACATACCTTTTCCCACATAAACAGATTTAGTGCCTCTCTTGTTTTTGTCTTTCCTTGACCTTTTATGTTCTTCTAACCTAAATTGCTCTAACCACTAAGTACTGTCCAATATGTACCACTTAATTGCCAAATGTTTACATCCTGCTATGTACCTATGCAAGGTACTTTCTCAGTATGAGCTTTTTTTACTCTTTATTAAAGATAAAGCTCTGAATCTTTATACCAAAGAGCATAAAAGAAATGTCATACCCAATGATATTTCTAAAAAAAATGAAATGACTCAGTGACATTCATTTTTATATCCTCACATATTTTCCCATCCATAAAAATAAAAAGGAAAAAAGCCCTACATATTCACAGAGAAATTTATATTTGTGCATCCCTTTTTAAAAATGTTTCTATCAACCAATAATCTGAAAAATGTCTTTTCAGACTCCATCACTACAAAAACTGTCTTTTAATGTTTTTCATAACTCATCATGCAAATCAAAGTTGAGATCTGGTAGTATATTACTGAAATTATATTTTAAGACTTGATATGACAAATTTAAAAATTCATAATATTTAAAAATAGAGATACTTATTTTTATACTCCAATTTTATAGTCAAAGTTTGGTAAATACTGGCTAAAAACTTACAAACTGAATAAATGATGCTCTGGACTTTAATTTTGATACTTATTCATTCTTTATTATTTATTCTTTGTTCATTTAGGCTTTTTTAAAATAAATATTGCTTTGTAAATATCCAAACCAAACTCATCAGTTCTGAGATAGAGATCTTTATATCCTCAACTGTAAGTCACCAATTACTCAACTATTTAAAACTAACTCTTTAAATAACACTCAACTTTTCCTCTGATTCATCTACACTGGATAGGTATTGCACCATTTTTTGTTCTTATTAGAAGACAGGCCAGTGTTCCCATTGTTCTAGATTCTTAACAACACTTGGTATTCATTTTATAATTTTTTGTTTATAATTTATTCTTCCCAGATGACCAGAACCAGTAACATAGTTATTGGCTAACTAGAGGATTTATTTTCTTAGTGCATGTCTGTCTCTTGCTCATTCACAAATAATGTTTTTGTTCTCAGAACATTTTTTTGAATATGACTCTTTTGTTAAATAAATGCATGGTAAATATCCAACCATTCCCATTTCTATGATTTTAATTTTTCTCACTTTCAACTATCTTTTGAGTACTAGCTTTCCTTAATTTTACTTTAATGTATGCATATATGAATATACTTATTTATGGCTAGCAAATGTTTGGTGTATTTAAAAAAAATTCTTAAATTCAGAGGATATATTTTCTTTTTTTTCTTCTGGAAAAAAATGTGTGTGTGTGTATGTGTGTGCATTATATATGTCATTATCCTCTAGAATTTATTGTTTGCATATGGTGGAAGGTTATGAGGTACAGTGTTAAATTTAATACTTTGCCACATGGATCTATCTAGCACATTGTATTAAAAAGATCTTTCTTTCTCCATGGCACTGTAGTGCCCGCTTGTCATAATAGAGGATAACTTATTTGTGTAATTCTATTTCTGGATTACTTTTATTCTGTCATTCTTAGGTTGATCCTTGTGAAAACGGCACACTTTTAATAGTTGTAACTTTTTATCATCATATTTTAATTTTGTTATCTTATCCACTGATAGTTTATTCATGTAGATGTAACTTTTAGAATTAGCTTGTACGTTTTTGCAAAGGAGAACAATAAATTAAAACTTCTAGACTTTGAATGAGATTGTGTTAATCCATAGATCAATTTAACATTTTTATTGTTGAGTTTCCAAATTATAGATATGGTATAAACCTGAATCAATCTAATTCATCTCAAGCTTTATTTGTCTCAATGATTTTATTTGTCTCTACATAAAGATCTGTGCACATTTTGTCAAAGTTCTAGCTGTTCAAACATTTTAATGCTATCATAAAATATAATGATATTTAAATATCTATTCATATCGCCATGTGTACTTGCAATGTGTTACTTTTAAATGTAGAGAAATATTTCATGTTCTTATATTCATCGATTTTTACCTATCCACTATCCAAGTTTAATACGTTTGTCTTCAAATCTGAGTCACTTTTAAAAGTATTCCAATAGACAGTGGAATAGATATACTCTTAAGTATCAAAATGAAATTGGCTTAATATCTCACTTTGCCTAGGTGTGAGATTAGCAATGACACAGGGTCATGTATAATCTTAATTTTCTTAAAAGGTTCTAAATTGATGTGGAGATGACTGTATCTACATACAAACACAAAAATGAGATTTTAAAATCTTTGTTAGAATTTGAAATTTATCACAATCTGTCCTTTTTAAATTTAATATTAGGAAAATAAGAGGCATATTTTGTTTATAAAACACCAAAGTTTTCTTTAGAACCTTGTGGAAGATTATGTACTACTACGAATATCCATTCATTTTCTTGTTAGTATATTGTATTCCTTCTTTTATGAGTTGCATGTTTATATCCTATGACTAAACATGTTAATTACTCTATTAATGCATAGAGGTTTTTTGTTGTTGTTGTTGTTTTCAAGACAGAGTCTTACTTTGAGACCCTGGGATTGAGTGCCATGGCTTCATCATAGTTCACAACAACCTCAAACTCTTTGGGATCAAGCAATCCTCATACCTCAGCTTCTGAGGTAGCTGGGACTGCAGGCTTCAGCTGCAGTGCCTGGCTAATTTTTTCTATTTTAATAAAGAAACAGTCTCACTCTTGTTCACCCTGATCTCAAATTCCAGACTTCAAGCATCCACTCATCTCTTACCTCCCACAATACGGGGATTACAGATGTTAGCCAATGTGTCCAGCCTCTTCTTTCATTTTTTCTAGGAGCTTCTTGTACAGGCTATTATTACTGTGTGACTATTATATTTTGGAAATATTCTCATTTTATGGCACCAGTGAAACTTAGTACAATGCCCTTTAACAATTAATATGTGCCCTTATTACTAATTACTTAATGGGTATAATGTAACTTTCTGGGTGATAGACACACTTGTAATTTTGTCTTGAACACTACAAAAGCAATTGTGTAATCAATATTTGCACCCCTGTAATAATCTAAAATAAAAATTAATTAATTAATTATAAAAAATCTTATTATTTAAGTTTAGGGACTACACCTACTGTGCATCTTACAAGGCTACATGTGAAATTTACTAGGTGTAGAATATAAATGTCTTAACACAATAACTAAGAAAGTGCTGTGAAGGCTATGTTAACCAGTTTGATGAAAACATTTAAAATTGTATATAAAACCAGCACATTGTACCCCATAATTGTATTAATTTATACAGCTATAATTTAATTTAAAAAGTTCAAAAGCACATTATTTAGCCAAAAACTATGTATCCTGCAATATTCTGAAATAATTTTTTAAGAAGAATTAATACAGTTATAGACAAGGTATAGTAAAAATGTATGCACATTTTAAGAGATCTTGTTGGAAGTAAAATTGATCATTTCCCAAAAGTGTATGAATTGGAGATAAAATGGATATGCCTAGCATGTCTAGGTGCGTTTGACCAGTAATGGTACCTTCAGTTCAACTTTGAATACTAACACTTAAGTAACATCTTTTAAAATAAGAATGCATTTTTTTACACCCTCTATATTTAAAAAAATAATAATAATTGGGCTTGGCGCCTGTAGCTCAGCAGCTAGGGTGCCAGCCAGAAACCAGAGCTGGCAGGTTTGAACCCAGCCTGGGCATGCCAAAGAACAATGACAATTATAACAAAAAAATAGCCAGACATTATGGTGGGCACCTGTAGTCCCATTTATTTGGGAGGCTGAGGCAAGAGAATCACTTAAGCCAAAGAGTTTGAGGTTGCTGTGAACTGTGATGCCATGGCACTCTACCAAGGGCGACATAGTGAGACTCTGTCTAAATTAATTAATTAACTAATTAATTAATCAGTAAGACAGTCCCCCATCCTCTCCCCCCTCTCCCTCTCTCCTTTCCTGTTCTTCTTGGGTTATAATTGGGCTATAGCTTTCATATGAAAGCTATAAATTGGTGTCATAGTAGGGCTGAGTACATTGGATACTTTTTCTTGCTTTCTTGATATACTTTGCTAAGAAGAATGTGTTCCAGCTCCATCCATGTAAACATGTAAGAGGTAAAGTCTTCATCTTTCTTTAAGGCTGCATAATAGTCCATGGTGTACATATACCACAATTTATTAATCCATTCATGCGTCAATAGGCACTTTGGCTTCTTCCATGACATAGTAATTATGAATTGGGCTTCAATAAACATTTTGGTGCAAATTTCTTTGTTATAATGTGATTTTTGGTCTTCTGGATATATACCTAGTAGAGGAATTGTAGGATTGAATGGCAGGTCTATTTTTTAGATCCCTAAGTGTTCTCCAAACATCTTTCCAAAAGGAACATATTTGTTGGCATTCCCACCAGCAGTGTAGAAGTATTCCCTTTTTTCCACATGCATGCCAATATCTCTGGTTTGGGGATTTTGTGATATGAGCTAATCTTATTGGAGTTAGATGATATCTCAAAGTGCTTTGATTTGCATTTCTCTGATGATTAAGGATGATGAGCACTTTTTCATATGTCTATAGGCTGTGCATTTGTCTTCTTCAGAGGATTTTCTGTTTAAGTTCCTTGCCCACCTTGAGATGGGATCACTTTTTCTTTTCTTGCTAATACGTTAGAGTTCTCTGTGGATTCTGGCTATTAAACCTTTGTCGGAGACATAACCTGCAAATATCTTCTCACATTCTGAGGGCTGTCTGCTTGCTATACTTACTGTGTTCTTGGCTGTACAGAAGCTTTTTGTTTGATCAGGTCCCATTAGTGTATTTTTGATACTGCTTCAATTGCCCAGGGGATCCTCCTCATAAAATATTCGCCCAGGTCGATTTCTTCAAGAGTTTTCCCTGCACTTTCTTCTAGTATTTTTATAGTTTCATGTCAAAGTTATAAGTTTGTCCTTCACTCAAAACATATGCATTGTTCCAGTTAGGTATGATTTACCCAAAACTTCCTCCCCTTTCCCATCTACTTGATTCTGTTG